>VZRV01007598.1:1769087-1948660 GCA_013398115.1 Falcunculus frontatus
GCACCATGGGGATCGTAGTCCCCGCGCGCGGGGCGGGGCCACCGCGCTCAGCGCGCGCTGCTTGAAAGCCCGGGGGCGTCCGCCGCGCGCCCCGGCCGAGCTGAGCCGGACTGGGCCGGGCTGGGCCGGGCTGGAGGAGCCGCGTCTGCCCCAGCGACGCGCGGGCAGGGCCGGGCCGTGTCCCCGCGTCCCTCGGTCCCTCTCTCGCCCCCGCGTCCCTCTCTCGCCCCGTTCCCCAGGCAGCGCCGGCCCGCAACGAGGTACAGCCGCCGCCGCGTGGGGAGGTGGCCCCGAGCCGGGTGGCGTGGGGGCACCCGCAGGAGCATTTCTTGGCCCTGTCGTGTCCCATCTGTGAGCTGACCCGACGGTCCTTGAGCGAAGATCGAGAGTGACGATCAAGAGCACAAAGCACTCGGCCTTGTGCTCGTGCCTTTCTTTTTTTTTCCCCTCTCTGCGGCATCATGGGGATCCAGGGCCTGCTCCAGTTTATCAAGGAGGCTGCGGAGCCTTCCCACGTGAAGAAATACAAAGGGCTGACGGTAGCTGTGGACACCTACTGCTGGCTGCACAAAGGCGCCTATGCTTGTGCTGAAAAGCTGGCCCGAGGAGAGCCCACAGATCTGTAAGTCTTCCTTGCGTTTAAGTCTCGGCCCTTTTACAAATTAAAGTTTTGTTAACTTGGTGTTTCTTGAGCTAAAAACTAAGTTACAGTAGTTTCACTTCTTACTGTTGCTTCTGAATTCTCAGTTGAACTCTTTGGAAGTGGAAATTTTTGGCGATAAGTAAACAGCTTTCCAGCTGTGCAAAATANTGCTGTCAGGAATGGGCTGTCCCACGGCGGCTCCTGCGGGACGCGGGTTGCAGCACAGCCGCGGGCCACACGCCGGCCCCACCCCCGCCCGCGCGGGGCACCATGGGGATCGTAGTCCCCGCGCGCGGGGCGGGGCCACCGCGCTCAGCGCGCGCTGCTTGAAAGCCCGGGGGCGTCCGCCGCGCGCCCCGGCCGAGCTGAGCCGGACTGGGCCGGGCTGGGCCGGGCTGGAGGAGCCGCGTCTGCCCCAGCGACGCGCGGGCAGGGCCGGGCCGTGTCCCCGCGTCCCTCGGGCCCTCTCTCGCCCCCGCGTCCCTCTCTCGCCCCGTTCCCCAGGCAGCGCCGGCCCGCAACGAGGTACAGCCGCCGCCGCGTGGGGAGGTGGCCCCGAGCCGGGTGGCGTGGGGGCACCCGCAGGAGCATTTCTTGGCCCTGTCGTGTCCCATCTGTGAGCTGACCCGACGGTCCTTGAGCGAAGATCGAGAGTGACGATCAAGAGCACAAAGCACTCGGCCTTGTGCTCGTGCCTTTCTTTTTTTTTCCCCTCTCTGCGGCATCATGGGGATCCAGGGCCTGCTCCAGTTTATCAAGGAGGCTGCGGAGCCTTCCCACGTGAAGAAATACAAAGGGCTGACGGTAGCTGTGGACACCTACTGCTGGCTGCACAAAGGCGCCTATGCTTGTGCTGAAAAGCTGGCCCGAGGAGAGCCCACAGATCTGTAAGTCTTCCTTGCGTTTAAGTCTCGGCCCTTTTACAAATTAAAGTTTTGTTAACTTGGTGTTTCTTGAGCTAAAAACTAAGTTACAGTAGTTTCACTTCTTACTGTTGCTTCTGAATTCTCAGTTGAACTCTTTGGAAGTGGAAATTTTTGGCGATAAGTAAACAGCTTTCCAGCTGTGCAAAATATATATTAATGTATACATTGGGGAAAAAACCCCACAAAAATATTTTTTTTGTTTAAATACCAATGGCTGTGTCAGGTTTTTTTCCTAGCATGTCTCGCTCTCAACTATAATCTAATTTCTCTGATGAAATTTTGTACATGCAATTCTTTAATTTCAAATTTAGTATTATTTTCAGACATCTTTTTTGTATGCAAAGAGAGTTTCTAAATACTGTGACAAAGGTTGTAATGATACCAAGGAATTATGAGAGATGTGTTGTGCTCTGAATAAGGTGTAAGATTTTTTTGCTTAATATACGATGTTTGTAGTTAAAGTGGCTTTTCTAAAACACATTTACACAGTTCTATTTCTAGGGAAGGAAAAGAACAAAGATTGTGGTCATATTTCACGTTCAACTCCACACCTTAGATCAGGTTTACATGATTTCTTGAGCATCTCTGGAAAAGTGGGTTGAACTCGTTTCAGATTGGATAGAGTTTGGAAGGGACTGCTGGGTGTCATCCCATGCAGGTTGCCTTAGAGCACATTACTCGGGGTTGTGTCCAGATGGTTTTCAAGTATCTCCAGAGAAGGAAGAGACTCTAAAACCTCTCTGGGCAACCTCTGTCAGTGCTCGGTTACCTGCACAGTAAGGAAGTTGTGTTTGTATTCTAGTGGAATTCCTGTGTTTTGGTTTCTGCCTCTTGTCCTATTGCTTGGGACCACCCAGGGGACCTTGGATCCATCAAATGTTTGATTGGAGGCAAGAGAGAATTGGTGCTTTGCAAATGAATTCAAATATTTACTCCTGCTTTTGTTAATTTGAAGAACAGTGGAGTTTCAATCCAACCCTGCCTTGAAGGTAGTGGAGGTTCCTCAGAGTCCTGAGAATAGGATATACTTCAGTTGAGGGAAAAATTGACTGTTGGGAGAAGTGTTCATAGTCATAGGAAACTTTGGAATGGTTGAATTTAGATACATTAATACCTTATGGGCAAATCTTGTTTCCTTAACTATAGTGTAGAGTCCTTAACTATAGTGTAGGCACCTTAACTATAGTGTAGAGTCCTTTCACACTTTAAAATTCGTCTGGATGAAGGTATTCTATAGCTACCATGCTATTTGTTCATGTCTTCAAAAATCATAGTTATTTTTCAGTAGCTCTAAATCCAGTTCCTTCGGTGCTCATATCCTTGCATTCTAAATGCTTCTAAACCCCACTCCTTCCCCTCTCTTCCTCTGTTGATGAGGTTGCTCTTGCTGTTTTAAACAGTGTCCTTAAAATAAAATTTAAAAAAATCTGATTTTTTTTTTCATTGAGCATCATTGCAATGTGCTTGCTTAGTGTTTACAGCAGTTATTAGATTTTAGTTCTGTGCTGCTGATAAAAAGATCTCCTACAGATCTGTAGAAATAATGGATAAGAAGACTAGAGGTCTGAGGGAATAAATTGCATCTGGAATTCCCAACAAATATTTTTTTCAAGGAATGGGCTTCAAAGCCAGTGGAGGATTGCCTCCTGGTCCATATACCATCTTCACAGTTAGTGGGGAACTTTCCTGTCCTTAGGAATATTTTCAGTGCTGAGCCTGTATTTTTAGTATGGGAAGATAGGTTTGTCTGTCTTGTCCATAGGATATATCCACTGTCTGAAGAGCGGATAGTTCTACAAGGAGAGATTTAATAACCCTATCACTTCTTCCAACTCTACAAAAGTGTATTTAGTCTGCCTTTCTGGGGAAGGGTCTTGTACTGACTGCTTTTCTGCTTCCTGTTTCCCTGGCCACTATGAATTGAGGTGCTGGAAGTAAAAAGATGATCTGTGTTTTAACTGTTCAAGTTTTTGTCAATGTTGAATCCTAATGTAGCAAAATCAAACTGAATTATACTTGAATTCTTATTTCATTTTGTCTAGGAGAGAGGAGCAGTCAGTCCAGTTCTGAATTGGGAGGTGGACTGTTTCTCTTGGTAACAAACTAACCAAACAGCATTCAAATGTTCTTAGTTTTTTGTGATACTGGGGAAATATACAGCCTGTTACAATTTTTGAACAATACTTAGTCCTAAACTTAGAGTTCTCCTTTCCTGCAAGTAGAAAAATATGCAGTAGACTTGTGGTTAACAATAAAGTTTATCTTTATTTTCTTACTTTTATTTTTGTTGATACAGTTATGTAGCTTTCTGTATGAAACTTGTTCATATGCTCCTCTCATTTGGAATTAAACCAATTTTGGTATTTGATGGATGTACCCTACCCTCTAAGAAGGAAGTGGAAAAGGCACGACGAGAGTAAGTACTGAACTGTATTGATCTGCAAGCAAAGCAGTTTTATCACTACAGTAAAAAATCAAAAAACCCTCAAACTTCAGCTAGGTAATAAGCTCTGGTAAACCCCCCTGCAATATAATGTGATTTCTTTTAATTTACATCTACAATCATGCAAACTTCTTAGAGGTTTTATTCCAAAAATAGAAATGCGCTTCATGAATGAAAGCCATTTTATAGAGGAAGGAAGTAAACCTTTGAGCATTAGTTCCTGTAATATGTTAGAGGCTTTTAGTTTACCCACACTTGTGATCTCTGGACAAAAATATTTTTTCCCAATATAATTTTATTTTAAAATAGCACCCCTTTCCTCATCTTTCTTTAACACTGCCAAGATAAACCTTTTTCAGATTCAGGTTCAGGTCCCTATAGATGGGACTTCTTACTGAAGCTGTGAAAATTTTTCAGTAGTGGTTGTTATTTATGAATTCTCATGAGACATGTGCTTCCTTCAGCGTGAAGTGTACAATTTCCGATATATGAAATTAAGTAAATTAGGTTTTCTGTCCTCTAAATCAATAAATATCTAGTGTCAGGTACTCTCAAATCCCATTAAATCTATTTTACTTCAAGCTGAGAGTGGGTGCATTTCTTCTTTTACACTGCTGATTTCAGTTCCTGATTTGTCACTGTTTTCTGAGAAAATATTGTAAATTTCAGCATTCAAATATGACTGTCCTTGTCAATACAATAACTTAGTTTTCTAGTTCTTTGGTTTTAAAAAATTATGCAGTAGCCCCAATTTGGAAGGTGTTGTAATTTTTTCCCCCTTTCCTATCTGTCTCTCTTAGTCCTTTCTGCTGTTTGTTCTTTTAAATGAAAACTAATCTGAGTTTGGTGGTTGTTTTTGTCTTTCTTTTAGGAAGCGTCAAGCCAGTCTTCTGAAGGGGAAACAATTGTTGCAGGAAGGGAGACTGTCAGAAGCTAGGGAATGTTTTGGGCGCAGTATAAATATTACCCATGCTATGGCTCATGAAGTTATTAAAGTAAGTTGGCTACGTTGTTGATAATGCCAGTTAAAAAACCAATCTATGCAATAGGTAGCATATCCTACTCCGCATTTTTGCTGCTACATCACTGCCTCTTCTATGTAGGCAAGAGAAGTACTCCCTCCTGCTTAGTCTTTAATTGTCCTGCTTGTTACTGGATTGTGTTAGGCACAATTAACAAACTTGAACTTAAAGTTTATTATGCCCATTTGTATAAGTAATAATGATGTGTCAAACAAAATGCATGTCTTCTTACTGCTGTGAACTGAATTTGTTAACACCTCTGTTTTACTTTTGCTGCACAAAAAATAATCAAAAATTTTTAATGTATATTTTCCCTTGTCTAGTTTCTGACCATAGACTACAGAAAAAAAATTTGGCTACTTGAAAACTGTTCTAGTAGTTTTTTGCTGTATTTTCAATGCAGTCATAGGATTTTATCAAAACAGTATTGAGTTTGTTCTAGTGTGATTCTCCTTTGTTCAAAATATAACTTGCATGAGTTTGAAGCTGCCACCTGTAGTCAGATGCAATGACTATAGTGTTACAGGCCAACCCAGGAAAGGTTGTTTTTGTAAACCAGTGTATATAGATCTAAACTGCTTGAAAGTTGTTTTTGAGTATGAAATATTGGGCTCTTACTGGGAGTAGGATGGGTGTGTGATTAAAAATGTCATGGTTGTGGCTTTTTAATGCAGAGGTTCTTATGTTTTCAGATCTCGTAGGGTATTACTGAAAATTAATGCAGAATACTTGCATGCTTCTTGTTTACATACAGGCTGCACGAGCCCAGGGAGTTGATTGTATTGTTGCTCCTTATGAAGCTGATGCTCAGCTGGCTTATCTTAATAAGACTGGCATGGTTCAAGCTATAATTACGGAAGACTCTGATCTCTTAGCTTTTGGATGTAAAAAGGTATGGAAGAAAATACTAGTAGCCTTTACCTCTTGCTGATACCTGAAAAGCAGAGTTTGAAGTTGCCAAATACGTTTGATATAGGGATTAACTCTTCTACATTAAATGTGGGAAATAGAAGAGATGAGAAGAGCACTTTGCCTCTCTTGTTTGCACCTAGGGCAATGAACCAGCTTGTATGGATGAAAATTACTATTTTCACTTCCTCTTAATTTTTAGGTGTTTCTAAAAATTGACAAGTTTGGAAATGGACTAGAGATAGATCAAGCTCGACTAGGAAACTGCAAGCAGCTTGGAAATGTATTTACAGAAGAGAAATTCCGCTACATGTGTATTCTTTCTGGTTGTGACTACCTCCCATCAATTCATGGAATTGGGTTAGGTAAAGCGTGCAAGTTGCTAAAATTAGCCAACAATCCAGATATTATTAAGGTAAACTCAGTTTTGCTTTGTGTTTTGGTTTTTTGGGAGCCTATTTCGGTATATATGAAATTTAACACTCCATTGAAAATATGAAGGGTTCTTGACTTCCTCCATTTTGAGGAGAATACTAAAAAGTAATATTTACCTGTGCTTAAAAAAGATGCTGAACTAAACTTAAACATTGAAGCTTTTATATATTTATAAGAAATATACCAGAGTAAACTTAGATAAAGAATTGTTCTAATCCTTCAATGGTCTATTCTGTTTGAAGGGAAACTTAATTTTTTGTGAGACTTTGGATTTTTTTTTTCCCCCTCATTAACACTTTCTTCTGTTTCTGCAGAATAGTTATTAGAACTGCTAAATGAACTGTTACTTTTGTATAAGTACACATTTTTCTGTATGGGGGAGGAGCAGGGATTGGGAATCTTATTTAATGACATGTATGGATATGGACATTTCTATATTAAAAACAGTATGGAAGAAAAGTGTGATATGATGCAAAACAAATTAATATAGAGTGGTTTTCTTCTTGTCCAATGTATGAAATTAAAACAAATCTTGTATTAGGAAATACAGAGGCTAAGAGGGTGAGAATAACTTCTTCTCTGTGAGTAGTAAGGGATTGGAGAGGTTAAGAGCTAATAAGAATACCTCATGGGGCTGTCCTGGAGGCAGGTAAATCTAATCCAGAAAAGTATTTTAGTATGCAGTTAATTAACTTAGTGTGTTATCTTCTTTCTTAAATTACTTGTGTGTTTTAGTGTATTTTATTTTCTTCTCTCACAAAGAACTATGATTTTTAATTTTAGAGTATTTTGAGTCATATAGAGCAGACATCAAAGCAACTGGTTTGGTTTTTGTGGAAGTAAAAAGGGAACTTTGAACTTTTCCCATGCAAATCATTATTTGGTTTAATGTATCTCTGAGCAAAATGCCAGGATTTATTCTGGTTAGTTCTGCTTTTTTTTCTGTTACAAAAACACTCCTGTATTGCTTATATGTCCTGATAATATGAATGATAAAAATTTGATGTGCATTAGTTTAAACAAATACACCTTTATGAAATGATCTGGTTTTCTAATCACATTTTGTATTTATTTATCTATTGAACAAGGAGTTATAAAAAGTTGAATTGTGTTATTTATGTGATTGGAAACAATTTGAGTGGGAAAATAATGTACAAAGTTTCATTTTCTTTCCTTCCCCTGTCTAAGTTGAATCTGCTTGTTGCAGTAGGACACTCCTTCTACATTTAATTACAAGCAAAGATAATTAATAATTGAAATGTATTTAACCTTTTGTGTGAACTGTTGAAATGAAACAGTTGAGTGATTTCTTTTTTGACAGGTTATTAAGAAAATGGGGCAGTACTTGAAGATGAATATAACAGTTCCAGAAGAATACATACAGGGTTTTACACGAGCTAATAATACATTCCTATATCAGTTAGTTTTTGATCCTGTCAACAGAAAATTAGTTCCTCTGAATGCATATGGAGATGATATTGATCCAGAAACACTAACTTATGCAGGACGGTATCCTTTGTGTTGAAACAGCAAAATGGGCAAATAAGGGTGACCTGATGTGGTATCTTATAATTTTCATTGTATCTGTGTACTTAGATTTTTTGTTGCCTCCCTGCTGTTGACTAAAGCCTGGCTTTTCTGTGGTCTTAAGCTTTTGTGGGGGGTTTTCGTCTTTTCTCCTTTGCTCTTATTTTTATCCATTTTTAAAAAGTGCAGGGGGTAACTAAATGACCTATCATTGGTACCCCATTTTAGACAGAAGTTATTGATTTTTTTTTTTTTCTTTAGAAAACAAATTGTTTAATATAGTTTAAATATAAACTGACTGCTTTATGGCTGTCTTGAATTTCTGCCTGTGTTGTGTGTTATAATCTCCCCCAGTTTAATTTGTGCAATGTGTTCAACTCATTCTCTAATCTAGCATTTCCTGTTTTACCAGATCCCTCTACCTATAGAAAAGGTAGTATTTTGCCACATCTGTGCAACATAAATTTCAACATAGAAGATTAGGAAAATTAAGAATGAGAGGGGACTGTTGAAGTAGTTACTAGCTTTGTATGTTCTAGCCACCTAATCTCTGGCATTTCCAGAAGTTAGGAAGGAGAAAGTTTCTGCCTCTCCTGCTGATAATTGAAGGATTTAACTTTGACTTTCATGATTTGCCAAGGACTGCAGATCTATTACAATTGCTGTTACATCAGACTGAGCCAGGAGTAGTAGTAATAATCCCTTTGGTTAATATTCTAGCTGTGCTTTTTAGCACAAAAATGGGAAAGTGGCTGTTCTAACTTTCATGGGATGGTTGTTGAAATATAATGTAGTATTCAGATATTTTCCTTTACTATGATGGGAACAGACACGTTGGTGATGATACTGCTTTTCAAATTGCCATTGGCAACATTGATATCAGTACAATGGAACAAATTGATAATTATAACCCCGACACGGCACAGGTAACATCTTTGTTCGCAAGTTAGATATGAAGAATTTGATGTGGGTCTGAATGTTAATAGGAAAATTTGATTGAATGTTATCCACAAATGAATTTTCAGTGAAAGCTATTCTGGTATTGCAGAAACTGTGTGCTCCCACACACATAATTCTTACTCTTTTTAAAGGTAAAGTTTTATTTTTCATGGCATTTGACTTCAATATTTGTTTTACTTTCAGACTTTTTTGGTAAGTCCTTAAATCTATTTACAGAAGTAAATGATTTAAAGAGAAATTTTTCAGTGTTTTGGATTTCTTCCAAGAATAATCCAAAATTATGTTTCCTGAATAGAAAAAAAATTTTAAACTTTAAATTTGGTCTGAGATGAGCGGGTAGTCACTTGTGCCAAATTGAAATGGAGACATCATGGCAGCACAAAAAAGTTTGAAAAGCATGAAAATTGTGGGAACAAAGAAAACGTTTTTGTAGAGTATGTCACTAGATGTACAATGTCAAAGTGTCCTTCCTTGTATGCTAAGTTGGAAAACAATATATAGAAGGCAAGATCATAAACCTATGTCTTGGTTTTTAATTGTTTTATTTAGCCTGTGCAGCAGAGAAGTTGTGGCTGGAATGACCGGCGTGATAATCACGTTAATAGCATTTGGAGCAGAGAATACAAGTTTGGCCCTACTGAAGATACTGCTCCTCTTAAAATACATTTCCCAGAGAAACCAACAACCAAAGGCATGGAGAAAATAATTAATGTTAAAGGACTAAAGCTTGCAGGCAAAGAGCTCTTGGCAAAAAGGCCACGGAGTGGTATGTTTCTATTAAAAAGTATATGAATAGCAGTAGAAAGCTGTGGGAAAAGAAAGGATTTTATCTTGTACTTTATGGTATGAGACTTTAGAGGCTTAACTGTTACTGTGTGTATTCTCTTTTCAACAAACTACAAGACTTGCAAGCCATAATATTAAAGCCTAGATAAAGGGTGACAGCAAACTTTCAACAGGACTTGATTTTGACTTTCTTTTGTTTGCTATAAAACTCTGGTGGTTTAAATTTCAAGTTATGTTTAATACAATCTGTATTTTGATATATTTTTGGTTTTAATTTCTATCTTAAAATGGCTTATGAAGAAGTTAAAACAGCCTGTTTTTCTTAGCACTGATATTAGGCCGGACAGAAAATGTAAAGAATGTTTTCTGTACTCAGACTGTGCTGCCTCTATCCCCTGTATAGGTGTTTTTATGCCAACTTTTTCACTTTCTTTAGGACATCTGTGATGCATTGTCTTCTATACCACCTGAGTTACATGTGCTCAAATAAACTGTGGGCTTTTAATAGAGGAGGCATTTTTTTGTTCCTATTGTGCTTTATCTGATATGTTAAGTGTTTTCCTCTGCTTCCTTTGCTTTCTGAATATAGTACTAGGGCTTTATCTTTTTCCTTTGTTGCTCCTGTTATCTTCCTAATTCCTCGCTTTTCCAAGTCTGTTGGTAGTTTAGCAACCTGCCTTTAAATCAGATGTAGTTTCGTTGTAGTTGTTCTGCTTTCACCCCATCTACCTTTTCACTGAGTTATTTTTAAGGCTCTGTACTAGAAAACAGTGGTGTTAAAGACATCTAAACTGTATTGTCAATAATGTTCTTACCAGACCTTACTAATATTTTTGAGCCTGTGAGAGTAAATATGTAATGTTTAGTTATCTCATAACTGGTTAGTTGCAGACTGTGCTTCTACAGTGATGCTCAAATTGTCTTTAGATGCAGAAGAAATCTCAGATGGAGATCTGTTGAAGCAATATTCATTTTCAAAAACAAAAAGAACCAAGAAGGAGAATGATCATGATGATCAAGCACAAAAGAGTGTGTCAGCAATACAAACCCTTGATTCTCCAGGGAATTCCATCACTCAAGAAAGCTCTAACTCTCTGCCCAGAGTTAGAAATAAATTTGCTTCCTTTTTACAAAGGAAAAACAAAGAGAAGGATGCTGTAATTGTCCCAGGAACAAGAAGCAGGTATGGTTATATCACATAGTTTCACAAGTTGTAAAATACTGTTTGCTCTCCTGGTTGCTAAAATAGCCTGAATACTGAAAATAGGAAAAATGCTTCCTCATACTTTTTATGCAACTGTATTGCACCTGAGCCAAGATGGAGGATCCTTTGTGCTGGGCATGCTATCTATCTGTGAGATAGATAGTGGTCACTTTTTACTGCAGAAGTGAAGACTGAGACTTCTCATAGAATCACAGAATGGTTTGGTTTGGAGGGGACCTTAAAATCATCTTGTTCCACCCCGCCTTGACGTTGCCAGGACACCTTTCACTAGACCAGGCTGCTCAGAGATCCATTGATCTTGAACACATGCCGTTGTGAAAAGTCCCTCTCTAGCTCTCCTGTAGGCTCCCCTGTAGGTACTGCAAGGTGTTGTAAGGTCTCCCTGGAGCCTTTTCTTCTCTGGACTGAACAGCCCTGACTTTCTCAGCCTGTCTTTGTAGGAGAGGTGCTCCAGCCCTGTGATCAATTTAGTGATCAATACCTCTGGGTATCAGAATTAATTAGGAATTGGCCAGGTAGAGAACATGTGACACATGTTGAAAAAACAAAGGTAGCTACTTTGTGGCAAATATGTCGGCAGTTAGTGAATAGTGACTTAAGTTGACAGGGCTTTTTGTTTGTTTCAGTAAATCTAAACCTGGTCGTACTCTATGACAAATGCCTATTCTTATCCCATCCCATTCAGTTGACACTGCTGATCCCTGCAGCAGCACTTTGAGAAGAGGGACTGTGTTGGGTGGTTTTTTTCATTTAGTTGCATTTGGCCACAGCTACTTGAATTTGTTTTACAAAACATTATCACAATTAAGTCTATTATTGTGTGAATTTTATCCTAAATAATCTGGATATTTTTGAGCACTGTAATTTTATGGAGCAGTCTTAATACTTTAGTTTTAATGCACACCTTTCTGAGCTGGAAGTTTTTGAAAGTTTTTTTTTATGTTGCATCAAAAATTAATAGTTGTCACTGATGTTAGATTCTTCCCTACATCTGTGCTCAGTATTCTCAGCAGCTGCTGTGATAGCATAGAAAAAAAGTAGTAAGGTTCTAGTTTCCTTGATAAGTGGTGCTGAAATATTTCACTACTGCTTAGCTCTATCATCATTAATTAATATATTCTTAAATTTTATAGGATTTTTAGATGTTTCTCTTTCAGGTGAAGAATCTTCTTAGTATTTCAGTCAATGAATGCCATTTTTACAGATGCTTTTTCCTGCTTTTCTTTACTGTTATATGCTAAATGTCTCCCTGAGGGACTTTTCCCATTGCCAAAATAATTTGTCTGGAAGTATACTTTGAAAATAAAATTGGTGGAGAGACAGTGATTGGAGATGACATACTCATTTGCATTACTTTCTTCTCCCTTGCCTCTACCTTTCTTTTTTTTCTTTTCTTTTTCTAGGTTTTTCTGCAATGGTGCAGTTACATTTGACAGTAGAGCAAAGAGGGATGATGGTGATCTAACTCAAGATGCTGAGCAGGATTGCCAGAAACAGGAAGAAAAACCTGTAGCAGAAGATGTTTCTAGCTTTTCAGAATGTGAAAAATCATCAAGAACTGTCTTTAAACCTCCTGGAGAAAGGCAGAAAAGTTCTTTCCAGTGGTTTAGCAGCCTTGAAAGTAACTCAGGAAATCTTGGTCCATCTCATAATATATTTTCACAGCAGTTTCATCAACAGAGAAATAACTGCATTGTATCCCAGGAAGATCAGATTCATGGGGCAGTGTGTGATGAATCGGAGGAAGAGTCCTCCCCCTTAACAGAACCGGAACAGTCATCTCGGTCTCACGGGTCTTGTGTGCCATCAGAATGCAGTTTGGAGTCTTCAGAAATCCTACAAGTGTCCGGCAATAGCTCAGGTGCAAAGGTAAGAAAATTAGACATTGTTTCAGCATTTGATTACACTTTAAATTGTAAAAGAAATTATGCAGTGAAGTCTCCTTTTCAGAATCGTGCCCTACGGATGATGTAACTTGTGCTAACAAAATTTGTCTCTAAATAAAATCACAGAATGATCATATTCTTATCAATGCTCAACATAATTGTCAATCCATAGAATGGATTGACATACTAGCATAAATGAAGTCTATTCTCTGGTTTTAGTTTGTCTTCAGTCTTTCTGCTGCTATCACTGCAGCGGCTCATAAAAACACCTGGTAGGCAACCTTTTGTTCTCTGCTTTTAGTCCTTGAAGTGCTTTCAAAAAGCACGTGCAGGCCTTTGTAGTGTTGCTTGCTAAAATCCCAGGTTTTTGTATGAGTTCTTAGAACTGCTGAAAACATTATACATTTAAGTGTATCTATGTAGATAAGAAAACATATATTGTGCTTACGAAAAGGCAACCTGTTTTGAAACCGAATCAATTTTCTCTTGAAGGAGTCTGATTCCAGTTCAAAACTGGATGATGATCAATGTATTCTGTCTCCACTCTTTTCTGCTGTTCAAACTGAGAGAAAAAATACAATCATAAAGACCAAGGTAAGAAATTTTTTTAACTTTATGAACTTTACTAAACTCTGAAAATCAGAGTTTTTACTAGTTCATTTTAGAACTTGTAGTGAAAGACTTAAGTCATGCAAATGTTGGCAAGACAAAGCTATATTCTTGTTCATCTACACTGGAGCTGAGGTGAACTATAACCACCTATGATTGATAACAGAGTTGCAATGTGTTTGGAGATTTTAAACACTTCGGTGTAAAATAAGACAAGCTAAGGCAAGAAAATCCACTTCAGGCTTTATGATATAAATGGCAATAACGTTCACAGTCCAGATACAGTCACAAGATACAACTGTAATTTGACTCCTCTGTGGTTTCTGAGATGTCTAAGAATAAACTTGTGTTCCTTGTCTTTGGGACATTTCTAAGAGCTTAATACATTTGTCTAGTTGGTAAAACTTCTAAGACTTTAACAGCTCTGACTCCTTAGGTGTTGTCATTAGAATTGGCCAAAAGATGAATAAGTAAGAGGAAGATGTTTTCATCCTTATATATATACCCCTACTAAGTTTACTTGTAGACAGACTAAAAATCACAAGCTTCTCTTTGCCAGACAAGAATATTGTGTGTTTTGTAAAATAGTGACATCTTGTGGTTATTGTTAGGAACTTATTTGTTAAGGAGAAATTTACATTTGTATTTTGGAACATTAATATTTTTCCTGCTTTTCCTCAACAAGACTGAGCAAGGAAATCATCCTGGCATTCACAATTTTATTACTTTGGTTTTAAGTCTGTATTTAATGTTTTACATTTTTTGCTCACCTTAGAAGGTATATTGGGAGAATGAATACATTAAATATTGGGGAATCACATTATGGAAGTACTGATGTAATATAAGCATCATGTAAAAACAAAATTTTAGCATGGTTGGAGGCCTTCAGAAAACAAAAACTGCTGAATATCTGTGAGGACAATAGGGTTTGTTTAAACCAAGTGGCTAGTAGGAGGATTTCCCCCACTAATTTCTCTGGCCATGAATTCTCTGTTCTTCCTTTATGTGCTGGTAGTAATAATTATAAGGAATTACACCAGAAAACTGGCTTGGCCAAAAACTAACCTGACAACAACAACCGAAAGGTCAGTCATGTAACTTGGGCCCACCCAGACTCTTGGACTCCTGTGAGTTGTAGCACCAGTAAGACCATAGAGATAAGGAGCACCATTTTTGGCTCAGTTTTTGTTTTGAATTTACTACAGTCGTGTTAGGATTCTTATTAGGATCCTGCAAGTGTAAAACAAGAGAAGTGTTTGCTGGTGTTAAGTACAGTAGAACATACCAAAGAGAAAAATGAGTTCCAGATTTAGGGAAGAAGCAGTTAATCACTTAAAGCATAATTTATTCTGATTTTCATAAACTGAGTATCAGCTATATAGATTAACTGTAGAGAAACTTAATAACTGGGAGAGGCAATCTGAAAAATTTGTCAGCTCTTCTTGTGGTTCCAAACCAAAATGTGAAGTGCTACCTACTCAATTCTAATACCGAAACTAATAAAAGCTTTTTACTAACAAATGCCTATGGGATACTGAGCTCCCTAAGACCTCATGTTTATTTCTGTGATACTATTTCAGCTGTGGTTTTTACTGCTAATTATTTTACACAATTGCCGTGAGTTTAGCAAGGAGGCTAATATTGATACTAGAAAAGAGCACTCTGCTCTAAGTTTCTTAGCAGGTGTTCACCATTCAGCTTTGCCTACTTTTGGGTTAGCTAAATTAAGTTATAACTTTGATGTAATTCGGTACTAGAGATACATAGGATTTGGGTGCCTTCACATGTTGCAAAAAGGCTGAAGTGATAGATAAAATTTTATTTTATTCTTCTTAGTATTCTTATTCCAATTTTTAGCTTCCGTTCTAAACACTTCGTCCCTCCTTGGAATACCAAGATATCTTAGTATATTTAGGTAGAAACAATGTAATTTCAATAATAGAATTGTAGAATCATTAAGGTTGGAAAAGACCTTTACAGTCAGGTCTAGCTGTGAACCCAGCACCACCATGTTCACCATTCAACTGTATCCTGAAGTGCCATATCTACATGATTTTTTTAACACTTCCAGGAATCTTGATCCTGCCACTTCTCTGGGCAGACTGTTCCAATGATTTACAGCCCTTTGCAGGAAGAAATTTTTCCTAATATCCATTCTAAACCTCCTCTGCTACAACCTGAGGCCATTTCCTCTTGTCCTATTACTAGTTGCCTGCCACCTGGCTACACCCTCCTTTCAGGCAGTTGTTGAGAGTGGTAAGGTCCCCCCTGAGCCTCCTTTTCTTCAGGCTAAACAATCCCAGCTCCCTCAGCTTCTTGTCATAAGACTTGTGCTCCGGACCCTTCACCAACTCCATTGCCTCTCTCTGGACTCATTCCAGCACCTCAATCTCTTTCTTGTAGGTAGGGACTCAAAACTGAATACAGTATTTGAGGTGCAAAAAAAAATATAACAAATGTATGTGTTGGGGGGATGTCAAAATGCCATGATGTTTTGGAAAAAACTAAGCTATGAATTCTCTTTGAAGAAAAGGCTGCTGAGGTGTTCCAACTTAAGTCTGGTTGCTTTAAGAGAGAGAGATTCTGGCCAAACACAGCTTTTCTGAGCTTCTGGTATAGAAACTGGATAAGAAAGTCCAGCTAGAGGGCTAATGATTCTTGGGATAATCGTATTGTTACCTGTGCCCTTGTTTATGGCTCTGTCTTCATGAAAACCAAGTATCACAGGGAGTGATGCCAGAAAGTTACTTCTCTTAAAATTCCAAAAGATGATATTACGTGAGAGCACAACAGATAGTCTTCAAACAGATGAAAAAAATAAATATTCAGTAGATTTTAAAAACTGTATTCAAAAGAAACGAGTATTTACAACCTTTTAGAATACAAAGACTTCTGGAAGCTGATTTCACAGTTCTTACGGCTACAGTATGTCTTGTGTTTGAGAAGCCATTTTTTAGATTATAGACACTATTGAAATATTCTTTGCTGTGGCATTTCAGATTGCATTATCTCAACACAATGTAAAGCACTTCATTTTTTTGATTATAAGCTTTGCAGGATAATATCTGTTGCTTGCAGGTTGTCATTTTAACCACATGTACTGCAATATTAAAATCCCACAGGTTCCTGGATTATGTAAACCCAGTAATATAAGGTCACGTATGGTAACAAAGCTCAAGCCATTGATACCAGCTAAAGTAAGTGGACTAAGCAGGAAACTGTCACCTGTGCAGAAGCGAAAGGACTGTGATGCTGAAAATAAGCTGGGACTTCAGTCCACTATTGGTGAACTCTGGAAAAGCTTCCGATTTAAAAGGTGAGTTGCTTTAACCCTTTACTTAGTACCCTGCACACTTTTTTCCCAAAGAAACAATTTTCTAAGCACTCTTCACATTCTCCATACAATTCAATAAGGATAATAGCGCAAGACTAGGTATTTTCTATACACAGTTTGTAACTTCCTAAGCTTGATGTAAACATGAAGCATGGGTTTTGGTAAATAAGCTCTTAGAATTACTTTTTTCTTTCTAACCAGGAAAAACTCTCAGCTAAGATTAATTTACTGAATTTTATTGATAAGTACATTTAGTTTACAATAATTGATATGAAAATCATTGCCATTGTTTGCCATCAAACACCAAAAACCGTTTCTTGATCTGAATGCAAAAGCTGCATAAAAGTTGCTAAATTTAATTGAATACAAGGTTGCTTCTATTTAACTCCGTGTCCCTCACATTTGGAGATGGCTGATTGTCAGAAGTGTTCTGCTTTCAAGATGACAGTGAATTGATGGAATAGTTCTGTTAGCTGGGGTATCTGGTTACAAGAGACATTCTTGCACATTATAAAATGCTATTGCTTTTCCTTGTAGGGATGACTTGTCTAACTTGAAGTTTCTGCAAATAGCTTCAAGGTTTGAACTTGAAGGGCAACGATTATTTTAAAAAAGTAAAACAGAACCTGAAGTGTTGGTATTCCAACACACACTATCTCCATGGGCTCAGATAAAAACTCCTGGTGGCAAAGTTTTCCCAGCTTTAAGTAGCAATCTCAACTTTGAATAAATAAGTCTTATTTAAATAAAATTATTTTCACTAACTTGAAACCAAATGTGAGTAGAATAAAAGTATTCTTTGCACTGAGTAGTAAATGTTGATACCGTGAGCATGTGTTAACTCAGATGAATGTATTTTAGTAAGTTTGGGCCTTAGGGTAGGTTATTATAAACATACAACTGATTTCTGTTTAAAAAATATTACTTGTGGTATTTACATTTTTAGAAATCTTACTTTTTATTATCCTTTTATGGGGTGTAAGAATGACTGACAGTTTCAAGGAGGAAGTGAAAGTATTTGTGTATTTATTGCTTGGCCTCTATTTGGGAATTTCTGACCAGGGTTGCTCACAGAGAGAAAATTCATACCTTTGGATTTATCAGAATACAGGCAGATAGAACAGCATGTAGGTGGCACTCTCTGCTGATGGTTGCAAGACTAGGTTCCCACCATTTTAATCATTCAGTTTTGGTTGGTTTGTAACCTCTTGGTGTTTATACTGGGGATATATATTTTTGTATTACTTACTTCTATGTAAGCAATAGTTTAGTAGCTTTTAGGGGATTTTTTTCTCAACACATTTCACAAAATTGGGTTTTTTACTGCTAGAACTTGCTTAGCTCTGAGTATTTATTTTTTCAGATTTTAAGATGTTTCTACATTAGCCTTGTGTTTTAACAATTATGTTACCTTATGGCAAATAAATCGTGTGGGACACTAATCTGTTCTACCTTAATGTCAAGACTCATAGGATATATATATATATATATATATATATGTATATATATAAAACACTACACCTGTTCAGAAGACTTAAATGTTAAGGAGGCATGTACAACCCAGAGTAGGATGGGGTGCATAGAGTCTTTCATAAATAAAGCTAACAGCTATCATTCTTTCACTTTCAGTGAAGTTGTTCAGTTGTACTGAAATTGAAATTAAAACTTTGCATCACGAATTTTTATTTTGTACTTATTCATAGGTTGAATGGGTAGTTATGTGAGGGGTCTTGCTTTGTTTTAACCTATATATTCTTACTGGCCTGTGGTTAGAAACACAAAATATCATCTCATTCTTTCGTTTTGTTTTGTCTTTGTTTTTTGTGTGCAGAGAGTATGAAAAACTTCCTTCTTGTAGAAAGTCAGATCCTTTGTCTCCAATCAAAGATAATATACAGCTCACTCCAGAAACAGAAGAAGAAATCTTTAATCGTCTGGAACACAGTCATGTTCAGAGAGCTATATTCCAATGAACTGCATGCTGTTCACGATGGGATGGATTTTTAATCATTGTCAAAATTTACCTTTTGGATATTTCATCAATATAGAAAAGATGCTTTGAAAACCAGCAATATACTTTAGTCTGACTAGTGATTTATAATCTCTTTTATAAAAGCATGAATTCAAAGATACAGTTCTCTACTGACTGGAATAAAATAATTCAGATTCCTGTGTTCTACTATTCAAAGTCCCCATGCTATATTTTTCTCCAAACACTTTTAGTTGCCCCTGGTCATTTTATGGAGGTCTCAAATACAATCCAGGTTTCTACAACAACAGCAGAACAAGTTTGTGTCTTAATTTTAATAATTTTTTGCCTCTTTCCTTTTTCTTCTTGAGGCTAATCTGGCTTCAAGACAGGTTTAAAACTGCTGCTAACTGTGCATAACAGTTGGCAGTACCCTTCCAGCACTCTGATAACTATTTCTTTTACCTAAAGGTAAGATTTGCTCTCTCAACAGTTGGCTTTCTATTTGATACAGTTGTGTTGGTGGTGGGAATAACTTGGGGTCTGCAGAAAGGAATATCACAAATAACTGGTCCCCAAAGTCTCACATTAATAGAATGATATCCAAAATATATAATGTGTTTCTCTGTTTAACCTGCCTGTTTCACATTTGTATTCTCCAACAACAGACCCCCAAAATACCAGTCCTCAGAGGCAGGGTTACAAAATGGCGTTGTCATCATAACAGGCCAAGCTTCAGTATTCAACTAAAGGGAAAGAGTGCAGGAGGCTGGGGTCCTTGCTGTGTTTGACTGAATTACCATGAAATAGTATGATGACATTTCTGATTTCTACCTTGAAAATCAGCATTTGAGTCAATGTAAAGGTATGTCTGAAAGTTTTCTATTTTAGGAATGGATAGTATTTCTTTCTGCAGCAGATGAAGGTACAGGAAGATATCTTAACCTGTGAAATATCTTTTCCATTCCTGAGATTAATACTTTCCCTTAGCCTTTGAGCTTTTTGCAAGAGTTTCAAGTTTGAAATTACCTATGAGAGGCAGAGGTTTTTTAGGTTGCAATGTACTTCTTTTTCTCTTTAAGAGAATTTCCATCTATGAAACTAAGGTGACCAGCTGAATTAAATGACAAAGAAGCTGCTTAGAAGAGTATGTTTTGCATACATTTGTGGGATCAGCCCTCTTATTTGTACATTTGTGCTAAAGGTATGGGATAGAAGGAATTGAAGTAATGATGTTCTAGGGACAGGCTTTCTCTCATACATGCACCACTAGAAAACCCCTACTCCTGAAAAGCAGGTTTTTTAATGTTGATCTTCAGTGAGAATTATCTCAGGTATGATGTTACAAATATAGGCCAGGGACAAATGTTTGTGTTTCCAGTCATAGAACTGTTGCCTAGGATTAATCTTTGTGTTCCTACAAATATAATAAAAATGACAGAATGAATCTTTGAAGGGAAAACATAAAAATAGTGTCTTTTCATCCATAGCTTATTTATCAGTGTGGGAGTTGCAAGGTTATTTTGTACAGTGCATCCTTGCCTTTTTCCTGCCCCTTCAATCAAAGGGCCACTTGTTCCTGCTTTAGTGGCTCATCATAAGAGACAAACTACTTGTTTTTGTACTATCAAGGATAGGTAGTTTTAAGGGATTATCTTACATGCAAGCCACATTGTACGTTCTTAAAGCACATTTCTTAAAAATGCTTCTGTGTAGTTTCTGATTTGTGTTTTAGGGGTCTTGAGTACTGACTTAATGTTACAGGGGATTCATCTCAGGAATGGAGGCATCTGTTACATTACATGTAAATACAGAATACGTGTAAGCATATAATAGCATTTAAGTTTTATACGTCAAACGTGGAGTTACTGTGTTGGTGTTTGCTCTGTGGAAGGTACAATAACAAATGCAAATAAATTGGTGTAAGACTTTATTGCTGAGTTTCATAGGGTAGGGTAATAAAGCAAAAATAATTAAATAGCAAAATAGGAGAAATTATTACAGGTTATGATGGCCTGGGAAGGATAAAATATAACACAAAGAAAAAGAAGAAAAAACATGGAGGGAGGAGAGTTTAGTGATTTTTTAAAAGTAGGCATTTAAAAGTTGGGTAGTTGGAAAACAAGAAGTGAGTAGGAAGAACTGAAAGCAAATGGCAAGCAGAGGCATGACTTCGTGTGTTGCTTGCGTTATAATCTCATATAAAATACTAAATATACCTTTTTAATATCTGTCACTAATAATTCTAATTTTATCAGCAGGACTTCAGAGTATTCTTATAAAATGGATGACATCGCTATACCATATTTAAAGGATAAATCAGTCCCAGAAAAACTAAGTTTAGTAATGGTGGTCTAATCCAGCTTCACTTTTGAAAGTGCTGGCTGGCCATTCCTTCATCAGAAATGCTCATATGACCTATAAATATTCAGTGTCATAGAGAATTAATGTGAGTGTGTGATCATCCAAATCCAGTAATGGTTTTGAAACTGTAGGTAAATGACTTGTCCAAATTCAACTGAGTATGTCTGCTTAAATCTTTTTATTCCTTCTCACACAAATCAGTACAGTAGTTAGAGTCATTTTTATGAATGCATGTGAATAAGGATGTTTTGAGGTCAATTAGCAGCAATTAGCATCTTTTTTTTTAACAATTAGCTAATTCTGTTAAACTAAATACAATTTTAGATATTTCACCTCACCATTTTTTTTCTCCAATGAAGATCACTTTAAATTAGCTAATGCTGGCTTTAGTATATTAAAACCATTTTCATTAGCAAACACAATGACCTTCAATGTTCACCTGAATTACAATGGACAGTTTTTTAAAAGTTTTAGCTAGAACTAAATAACCTAAGTATTGATTTATTAATAATTTCTAGAGTAAATATAGAGAACACTGACTTCTGAGATTATGATTGCTAAATACAAGAAACTGTTGAACATTTTTTGATGGGTTTTTGTTTGGGGATTTTTGTTGTTGTGTGGTTGTTTTTTTAATAAGGTAAATTGCTAAGTGAAGTAGCATTCAGTTAATGGTCTAAAATCTGATCAAAACTAAGCTGGATTGTCCTGTGTCCAATATTATATCAATGTTCAGAGACTTTAATAAGCTAATATTTGGATTGGCTTAAAAGTCTCCTTCTCAGAGGTCAGTCACAGTGAGAACATCCATCTTCTCACTAAACTATAAAAATTATACAATTTTGGAGGCTTCTGTGGTTTGTCTTGTTTTTCTTGGTTTCCTGTGTCTGGCATGCACATTTTGCTAATGCCAGAATCCTGAAGTGATATATGTTGGACAAATTTCTCTCTGACAGTAAAGACCAAGCGACTTTGTCAGTTTTCTTTATGTTAATGTAGATTTTACCCGCTTTGATTTCACGACATTATTAGCTTCAGGCATACAAGAACATTATGCTCCTGTGTTCTGGTCAGTATTTTTAAGTCAAATTTCAGCTAGCTTTAAAGAAGAAAAAAAAAGTAAAAGCACACCTACTCGCAGTGCTTAGCTGAATAAATACAAACCATGCATAAATATGACCGTATTTGTACCAGTGCATCTTTTGCATACCCTCAGGTTTCTTTTTTAAACAATTCTTAAAAACACATAAAAGCTTTGCGTAACAGAGAAGTTATGGTAGTCAAAGTGTAGTTTTGGGGTTGGTTTGGGTTTTTTTTTTGGCTGCCATTATGCTATTTCCTCAGCAAAAATAATATGAAAGGATTCTCTTCTTTGCCCTAGCCCTCATTTTGATTTATTTATTTATTAAATCACCAAAATGTCTTTAGCTTATCTGCTTTTTAAGCCAGCAGTGACAAGTGGAGAGAAGGAATTTTGTGGATTTTCTGGAAAAGTTCCAGTAGTCTGCAGTAGCAATTTCCCCAAAATTAGTGATTGTTTGGTCTGTCTTCAAAACAATCCACTGAATATTGCTGTAATTTCCCAGGTTATAGATTATTATTCTAATCTTATTTACTCAACCTTGAAGTTAGTTCACTGACGTCATTATTTGTCTTCAAGGCAATAACACTGACTACTGAACTTTACAGCTATGAATTTCTGTTTTCATTCCCTCTTTTCTTTTAAGTTTTAGACTTGTTTTGTAGTGCTGGCATGAAAGTGGAACAGTAATTTAAAATATACTTGTTCTACCTTTCCTCCTCTTTGTCAAAGGACAATATTTGATCTGCAGCCCCACTTTTATTTTCCCATGCAAAGTTATACAGCTATAATAAGCACTAAGAGACTATGAGACTAGATGGCTGAGAAAGTTCAATTTTACCTGAGACTCACTGACTTCCGTGGATCAACACAGGTATTTAAAAACACCTGCCCAACATGCTGAATTTGTTTCATGTTTGGCCAGTAGCAAGTGTAACAGACCACTGACCTCTGGCAAGCAGTTGAAAAACAAAATCCTTCAAATTCTGGTAGAAAATCTCATTAAGGTCTGTTCCAAATCTTCATAAACTACAGCACAATTTAAGGCGACACACCAAAGTAAGAATAGGGGAGGTGTTACCAATTATTAGAATGAATATTTAGACTACACTAGTCTTAAGGCATTAACTAAGACTATTTTTGTAACCAAATATAAATAGTAAACAGCACATTGCTACCTGTAACATCTTAGAGCTAATGGTGAAATCCAATTTACAATAATTCAATTGCCTTTCATGAAACAGGGTTTCAGCCCAAATATAAAGAGAAGTAACAAGGCTTTATACTGTGTAACAGTGCACAGCTCAGAAGGTTTGGGTGCTCAGTGTTCCTTGGAGGCAGGGCTCTTACTGAATCCAACCCACTACCCGTGTCTAGAAAGCTGGGTAATATTTATTGCTATGTTAATTAAACACAAAATAGGGTAATTGCCATCCATGTGTGCCTTGCTCCAGGATCTGAAAATAGGGACCATTTTGCTCAGTAAATCAGAGCTTACTCCTGATTTGCTGGCATGCCTTGTAATAAAGTAAAAGACATTCACAAATTTCTGGCCTTAGGACCCTGGTCACAAATCTATACCTGAATCCAGCTTTCACAAGGAAAGACTCTCCAAACATACATTTTCAGCTGAACAGTTCAAAAAAGCTCCCACCTCTTACCAAGTATCACCAAATTTAAGCCAAATAAAGCAGTTCTGGAGTGCAAACATTTTATGCAGGATGTGTAAAGTACTTCTTCCACTCTCCTTGACACTCTCCAGTAGCAAGGAGTACTGTTTTGGTCACCATACTTGAAGAAAAATGTAGACACCCTGGAGACAGTCCAGAGTAAAGTAAAAAGAATGAGCAACAGTCTAGAAGTAGTATGAGGGAGGGTGGAAGGAATTGGCATTGTTTAGTCTAGAGAAGGGAGGACTAAGTAAAGATGGGATGTCAGCCCCTAGCCAGGAACACTGTTTCTGCAAAACAGAAAATATCAACTATAGATTGAGAGGGAAGTAATGAAAAGAATGCAGCTGGGGAGCTTCAGTCTTGTGGCTAAAGTAGCTTTCCTTAAATAGAGTGGTTAAAGGTTTAATAAAGTTTTCTAGCTACATTTCATTTTCAGTTTAGAAGTTAAATAGTGATATCTGCAAAGATGTGAAGCACAAGTAAGCTCTGTATATGAGCTGTAGCTTCTAGGCCAATTCAGAAGCCTTAACAATAAACTCTCTAGGATGTCTGGAAGATTTTATATTAAAGAAGTGCCTGCAGGAACTCATGCCCATGTAGGATGACAGGATACTAGTTACTGAATGCAACGGAGTTGAACATAATTGGTGTTAAGTTTATAAGTAGCAGTACTCTACTTTCATTTGGGTTTTTATTTCATTTTTCAGACCAGCAAGAAAATCTCCTAGGGTGGTAGTGGTTCAATCCCAATTTTTCTTTGAATTTTTTTTCTTTTTGTGGGCCACTGAACAGAGGCAGTAGTTTTGTTCCCAGTCATAGTAGTTAATTTTGTGAAGGATCTGGCCCTCTTTCTATTCTGAGTCTGTAATGTTTCCAGAATTGAAAAGTGGCTTTAGAAACTTTAAAACCAGTTGTTCTGAATCTTTTTGTGCTTAATGAGGAAACTAATTTTTCCTTTTTATATCAATCTTCTTTAATTCTGAATGTTTTGGAACTGAGTTTTCAGCCCTGTCTTCTTACTCCATTCCTATTCCTTTCTAGGGATCTAAATAATAAATTCATTAAAGACTACCCACTTTAGCTATAAACAAGCTAAATCCAGGACATTACATCTAGATACACACATTGAAAATTCATAGAAATTGGAGGACATTTTAGGCTCATATCCTTCTGAACTGAAACTTGGAACTTTATACTTCCTCTGTGGAGAGAAGTGTATATATTGTGTATATATAATGTGTTTATATTACTCACATTTACTTTATTTGTGCTTCTAGAGACCTAATAACTCAGAAGAGACCATTTACCAGTGATTTGCAAATGCATCTAGTCAGAAAAGAGGATCAAGCCGGGCTCCCCTTCCCAGAGGCATACTGAAATCATCAGATATGGCGGGTAGAGGAAGTTACTCCATCACAGTTCTATTTTACTTGATCTGTTATATTGTGGTATACCTTCTTAACTCCTTAAGGGTGCAAGTTTTCTGGAGTACTTACCTGCTTAATAGAATACGTAAACATACAGCTGTCACATACAACTGTAGAGAGAGTAAATTCTAAGTTGCAGTTGTTCTAGCTTTTGTAGTTCTCAGTAACAGATGCTATAAAGCTACAAAGGCCAACAGTGATGTCTTCATTTTTTAAAAAATAGAAACTCTAAGATTTGGGCTGGCTTGGAGGATTAGCCACTGTTCTCCTCTAAACCAGTGAGAGAGTAAAATATAGCACTTAAGTACTTTGAGTCACAGTTCTGCACTGTAACAAGGACACAGCATTCCTGAAATCACCTGATGAAAGCACCTTCAAAATTATGTCAGCAATGAAACCCGATTATAAGACTATTAATGTGACCTTCTGCAATGGGTCACAGATCATCAGAAAGGAATGGTATAAACATATAAGCCCAAAAACTTCATAAGGTTGACTGTAAACTTAAAAGCAGCTTTTACGAACACCATTGCCTCTTGATTTATTTTAGGTTCTGCACCCGAAAAGCTAAACAAGGGGAATTGAATAACAGAGATGTGTAAAAGGAAGTAGGAGTAATGTCCAGCCAATAAGAACTCACTCCTAATTCCAAGAAAAAACATTCATCTCATTACCCTTCCTGGCTGGCCCTGCTTGCATACAACTGGGTGATAAAACAATATTATTTGAAAACAGTTACATTTCAGCTGGCAACCAAAGATGCACATTTATTCTGTACAATACTAAATGAACAGATGACACAAGAATGCATCAGTCCAGTAAGTTGCATGTCTAAGCCTCCATTGTCTGGAGTATAACTTACAAAGCTACTTCTGCACTTGAGACGTGTACTAATATAGCTGTGAGTGAGAGCATCTGAACATTCCTCAGCTGTGCCTGCAGGAGAAGGACTGCAAAAATGTTGACTCTCACAGATTTATAGCTGTTGTGAAATGCTGGCACGCTCCAGCAATCAGCATTAGTATGGGAGTTGGTTTTATGGATTTCTTATTTAAATGACACTAATTTAAGTTTGAAGAACTTCAATCTCCTATATATGATGTGGATTTCAGATGTGAATGTGCTTATGTCTGTATGTGTGTTGGAGATGAAGAGGTTGAACTAGGAGTCTTCTATAATTCTTAAATACCTGTGGGTCAACCTTTAAATATTGCACATATATAATTACTTTCTGCAGTGCTGCCTTCCTGGACAGCTACAGGCATACATAGGTACAAAAAGAGTTGATATACAATAGTTTCTAAAATGCCACTGAATTCACACATCCTGAAATTTAATCATTAAGATAAATACTATAACTTAATTAAAAAGAAAACAAAGATGACTTCTGAAGTGAGGCAATGCAGTGTGTTTTCATGTATGTGAGAAGCTATTTCAAAGAAATCACTAGCCAGTGAAATCACTCAATTGGCTCCATTTGTCCTTTTACAAAAATAGATTCGGTGTCGTGCACTGAGAGGTCTATTCCAGTTGTGCTGCCGGAGAATCCATTATTTATCATGGATTTTTAGGGGGAGGTTTTTTCCAGGACAGATTAAATATTTGGACTTCAGGACTGTGGGAAACCACACATCAGTTAGAATGAATGTCAGTTGTTTAATTCAGGTAATAATTCAGGTATTGGCCTGTATCCTGGGGAGTTGCAGCACTTGAGGACTTTGAATGTCATTCAAACCTACTTTAGCTCTACTCATCAGTCTTGCCTAGAACCTGACTTGACTGGACCAGAGATTCTGGCTCACAAAGTGCAGCTTGTGAGAGGCAAAATAATCCCTGAAAAGCATGGCAGAAAAGATAATTGGTGGGGTCTTATTTTTAGCTATGTGGCCTACTGAAGGTGAACTCAGTTTGCTGGAAAACAGTAACATCTGGCAGATTTATTTTCAGTCAGAAATTTATCTTATTGTTCTTTTCTTTGTGATTACATTTTTTTCAAACAAAACCTTACTGTTTTCAATTGTTAAGTGTTTGAAATTCACAAGAAATTTTGCTTTGAACAAGTAACATTAAAGCTGGACTTTCAAAAATATTTAGGAAAGGTGATATATATTGGGTAGCAAGGGAGATAAATGCTCAAACTAATGCATTCTATCAGTGTTATTGAGCACTCATGGCATATGAAGGAGAGCTCTAAAAAGGACCTTTTGCCTCGGCTTGACCAGACTGTAAATGTCTGGCCTCGTTAATCCAGAATGCTAGGTTAGCCTTTGTTTTAAACTCCCTGTGCTGCATAAGAAGGTATGCTAGGCCATTGTTGTGTGGTTACTTTAATCTCACAGATGTCTGCACTGCTGCCAGAAAAGATTGGCTTTGTTTTTTCTCCTTTCCAGTAACCCATCACCTCTTGCCTGCTGGATTCTGTGTCCTACCTCTAGAGTGCACATAGCAGCCTTTTGAATCACGCACAAAAACATTATCTGTTTGAAAACTAGTATCAAGGAAACAAAAATCAGTGTTCTTGCAGGAAAGTTGTCCATGAGTGCAAAGGTGGTAGTAACTGCACTTTTATGGAGTGCTGTATATTTGTACTGAACTGAAGTGACCACTTAATGTTGCTCTTAGGCATTCAGAGAAAATAGCCCCTAGAGCTGAAGAGAGACCAGCTAATCAGGAAATGGAGCTATCAGAAATCCCAAGTTCTGCATGAGGATCACTTATGATCTCCCTTTCAGCATTTCACAGTTAAAGTGGAGATTGATACCTATCAGATATGATACGTCTGTAATCACAGCCCACAGAAGAAGATCAGGATACACATATGCCTCTTTTGTTGAAAGGGCTTTTGCCACCAACCCAGACACTATCCTGGAGTTGATGTAGGAATGTCCTTCCATTATGGCTAAAGGAGCAATGACTCTGCAAAGGGAGGCATTCAAAATTGCCTGGGATAGACCTGGGTGTGAGGTGGAGCATGATACCCTTGTCAGCCAATTTTGATGTTTGTTTGGGAAGAGAGACTGGAATTCTGCTCTACCATAAAGTTTACATGTTTCATAGTAAATAGGATGGGGGGAAAGCAAGAATAAACATTAGACATGAAAAAAAATTAGAAACTTAAGTTTATATTGCCAAAGGCCAAGCGGGTATAAAAGTTTCTGTACTGCAAACTGCACCTGAGACATTTTAAAATCCTTTGTAGATGAGATTTAAACTCAATAAGATATCTTAAGGAAAACCAGATAGCCATCTTGAATGAGGGATTGAGATAAAGTTTTTATTACTATTCGACTCTATCAAAATAGGCATTGGAGCAGGAAGAGAAAAAACAATAGGTCAAAATCTTGTGGACATCAGCAGTTAAATCTAGAAGTGTTTGACACTGTCCCTGTAATAAATATGCACAAACCCAGCCTAATTGTATTACAGTTTAAAGATACATCTTCCCTGCCTCTTAGCAAATCTAGGCTGGCAAAGCTCATTCCACATCAGTTAGGATTTATTTCAATTTGAGTCACTTTTTCTGCCACAGCAACGCAGAACTGACATGTATGACTTTATTAATGCTAAGTAACCAAGTTAATGCTCTTGTAACTCTGCTGCATATCCCACAACACCTTTGCAGGAGGGATGATTCATCTCAACAGGCTTAGCTAGTGAAACTCTTTAAGTAACTGTACATGAAACATATGGTTCAGGACACAAAACGTTTTGAGACTGGAATAAAGCAGAAATAGCAGCTGTCACTAATACAATATAGTGAGATTTGATTTCTCATACAGGAAAAACCAAAGCAAATTTAATTTCCAAGAAACTTTGAGTTTACAGACTAGTTAAAAAATACGGAACTACAAAGCATATACTAATTTTAGATTAAAACTGATTTGTCCTTTCTACCGTGGTTCAATGAAAGCATTTTGCTCTGTAAGTAGGGCAAAGTTTCCATGTGTAGGCAGGCAGAGACAGCTGCTGGGAGTTACCTGGAAGATTCAGAAAAGAGGAAAGCTGACAAGGAGGAGCTGAGGTTTGTGTCAGCTCATCAGGTTCAGGACTCAGAGGGGCAGCGGATTATTCTGCTAATTCATTGCTGGGGCTTAGGTTGAAAGTCAGAGCAGCTGAGACGTGTGTTTGCTTCACTCTAGTTACTCCCATTTTTTGTGCCCTTAACTCCACTTCGAGGAATCCAGTGACATCAGGGAGAGAGATATGTTTGAATGTAGTAAGAATATTATAAGGAGAAATATCTAGGTAGGAACAAATCCGATGATAATGTGAACATATGAAGAATTACAGTTCTGGTTGAAGAGATTTTTTATCTGAGAGTCATGGACTATAAGGAAGAAGCTGTTTCCAAGGCAAGTATTTTCAGGTTCACCCACCTGTTCTGGGTGAAAATTCTCCCTACATTATTCTGTTTTGTGTGTCTTCTAAGTGTCTGTGTGATAACCAGACTAGTTGAGTGGTCTTCTGCATTATGATCATCAATGCACAGTACCTGTCTTTTAGTCCCTTCCTTAGTTTTCCTTCTGTGAAAGGGTGAGGCTAATGCTTCATTCCAGCTAAGGGAGCTGTGGCTTGTGAGGAGCTCACACAAATGCACTGTAATGCTTGGCCATGCTGAAGCTGTTAGAGAAAAAGGAACATAGCATGTGGCTACGTGTGCATTTGTATGATTAAAAGGTGATAATGAGCATGGCAGTTATAAGACCACAGAGGCAGGATTTTCATGTAAGCAATTATATTTTCCCTTGGGCAGTTCACATTTGCTGGTTTTCTCTGCAAGAAAAACCATCTTACACAAAAGTAACATATTTTGCTTATTGTATAAAATCAAAACTTATACCATTTTTCATATTTGAGTAGACACAAGCTGTTAAACAGGAAAAACATAGAACATGTCCCCCCAGTTAATCTCTCCAACCTAGGTATTTTTCCATGCCATGTCAGTCCTGACCTATAGAGCTGGCATGGGAAAATAGAAATGTTAAATGACATGTTTGTTTCCTTATCCTAACATATGAGGGCAAACTATTCTTCATCTCTTAGCTTTCCGATGTGGGTACATCTGGGCAGTAGGAGAGTGATAATCTCCCTCTGGTGCCATGACTGGAAGAAAAGGCCAAGTCATACCTCAGATTATACCAACAGGACACGTGTGATGAACCCATCTGATGCAGCTAGCTATGTGCTTGAACTCTTTCTGCTCTTTGACACTGTATAATAATGTTACATGTTGAAAAGGGAATGAAAGTTATTATTAGAATAGTAGTGCATCAAAACAAGAAATTCAAGACTCTAAATATGTGCAATAAGAATCTGTATTTACTTTCATTCTTCCATTTTTTTCTCCCTCATCCATCTATTTTCTCCTTGCTAGTTTTCACATAGATGTAAACATAATACAAAGTCTTCAGTAGTCAGGTCATCTTACCATAGAACTGTAGTAAGACTTCATTAACACTAACTGAGGTTTTGAACTACAGTTCACTCTTTCAGAAAACATCAAATCTTGATTTAAAAATTCCTAAAGAGAGAAAATACACTATTACTTTTAACAGCTTTTCCCTGTGTTCGTAACCTTTAGCAAACAAAAAAAATCTCTGTATATAGTCCTGCTTCATTTATTTCCAGTGCCTACCTACTGGACCTTGTCATATGTTCATCTGCTGGACTGATCAATCCATTATCAATTCTTCCTGCCGAAACTATTAAGGATTTAAAAAGAGTAGTTTAGCCATCTCTTATCCATAGGTAAAGTAGGTGGTTTTTTTGCCAACACCTCAATCATTCTCTTGACAATTCTTTGAACTTTCTCCAAGTTGCAACATCGATCCTGAATTGTACTCACTAGACTGAGTGTAGCAGCAGTCATTCCACTGCCAGGCGCAGAAGTAAAGTTAAAATTCTTCTCCCTGTACACATATCCAAGGATTGTATTAGCCTTTTTTATGAGTGGCAACACCTGGTGGCTACCATATTATTATTATTATATTCTTCTACAAGACAAGGCCCAGTAGCATCTCCTGTAATTACAGCTGCAGTTGTATTTTATACATGGCTGTTCTGTTACGACTTTATGTGCTCACCTTCACGGCACTTCAGTAGCAGTGATCTGACCTTCACTTTTTATCACTGTCTGTTGCCCTGCAAAATATTTACAGAGTGGTACTTCTCGTTGTTACTCTAATTGCAGTTGTGCCATTGTGTTTCTTTCTGAATACTTCTAGAATCCAGATAGAGAAATTTCGTGTTTCAAATGAAGAACAATATGGGGAGGTGGGCAGGGTCTAAGAAGCCCCTTTCTAATACATAAGTAATCTGTGGCACATGGGCATTAACATTTTTCCCCTTCCTTTTCAAAGAGCCTTTCATTTGTGAGGAATATCATGTCCCTTTTTGAGCATTTTCTTCTTGAGGCTAAACCACCTCAGTGCAACTTTTGTCATACTAAATTTATCATCATCATCAATAATATTTGAATTCTCAGGTAGTTCATATTCCTCTTGGTGTGCAGTGCCTAAACTATACACAATATTTCAGATGAAGACCTACCATTGTTGAGTACAGCACAGAACAGGTTTATTTCACACACCTTGCAGGCTCTGCTCTTGGTTAGAAATCTCGGTATTGTGTTTGCTTTTTTCACAAGCGCATGATAGTGTTTACTCCTGCTTAGCTTGTGAGTCAGTACATTCCACGGACTCTTTTAAGAAAAAATGCCACAAGCCACTTGTTTTCCACCCTATATTTATGCAGCTGATTATTCTTGTCCTAATGTAGGGTTTTACATTTATCCCTCTTGAATAGTGCCCAGGCAGTGATGAGAGCCCTCTTCATTCTTCCTGTAAGATCTTTGCCAACATTTTTGTGTTTCTTATTGCAAAACCCACAAGATACACAGGACTAGCTATTCTATGGATTTTTTTTTTGCCTTGGGTTCATATCTTTATTTGTTTAGAAGGCAAAGTGAGTAAGGTTGTTAGGTAAGCACCGGCTCTTTTGGCAAGTACTTTGTATGTGGACAAGGAGACAAGAGAAGAAACTTCTCAATTTGTGGGGTAAACTCCATAAATTCTGATTTGTTTAACCAGAGATTAAACCCAGATGTGAAGCAAACAACATTAAGAAGAAAAAGGCAGGAGCTGACATTGGTTAAACCTCTGTAAAATTCCATGACGTCAAGCAGATGATTAGAATTTCAGTCAGGAGAAAGACCTCCAGCATGTATAGATTTCCTTTGTGTTCCCTTGCAGTGCAATCATTGTGCAAAGTAATCAAAGAATTAGGTATAAAGAAAACATCTCTTTTCAGTATTTTGTAGAAATAGGCCTTTATACAATGTTTAACTCACACTTAATAAGCAAAATTAAATAAACAACTCTTCAGCAATTTATGCTGGAGCCAAAACTGGTTCTGAGCACTCCTGAGAATATGGCAGAAATAAGAAAATGTATATAAATAAAAGTATCATTAAATGTGAGTCTGAACACTGTTTTTATATCACAAATACTTTTACTGGTAAATATAAGTATTTGTGTTTAGTAGCTGATTAAATTTAGTATGTTTGTTTCAAAACACACAAAGCACCAGGATTTGTTTTGACCTCACTTCTACAGTTTTGGAATCACCATTCAACTATTATTTATTTAAATTTATTAAAACAGAAACTGGGGCAAAATGGGAAAGACTGTTGTGGTTTGAGCACTGAAATCTGTCTGAGCCTTGGATTTTGGCCTGCTCTAGATGTGGAGTTTTTGTAAATCTCCTGATTCATTTCCTCTAGTGTCCCAGAAGCAGACCAAGAATGACTTCGAAGCACTTATTTTTTTATTGTGTTCATAATGCAGCATTGCTCAAAAAATTTCGGTCACTGATTAAGGTTGTGTAGCAGACTTCAGTGTGGCATTAACTTTGATAATTACATGAATATAAAAAACAGTACTCATGGGCCTAGTCACAGGGTCAGAAAACACAAGTGTAGAGAAAGATTCTGTCCCCTCCAGAGAATTATATTTTAAAATTTCCCAGTTATCTCTCTGCAATCTGGACTCCTTATGGCATTAATCTCACAAAAACTGAGGGTTTGTTAACAGATTTTTAGAAGCATAAGCCCTACATCAGTACAAGAAAATATACACAGACATCCCTGAAAGCTTTAGTTTGGAGTACAACTGGGGTTTTGACATCTAATTTGACTGAAACACTTTCCAAAGAAGCTTACAGCACCCCCAGCCTCTGCAGAAAACAACAACGAACCATACAATGCACATAAGCCACAAGACGCCAACACAAGGTTGATATCCTGGTGGGCCAGGACCAAGGTCTAGTGTCTCCCCCATGGGTAGGGTGAGTTCCCACAGATCACTTGCATTACTACTTTGACTTTTGGATTCTGGTTGGCCCGTTAGCCCTCTACCCAGCTTTATGTAAATATTTATGAATATGTAATTCCCAGCTTTAATATGCATAAAGTCTAAAAGGTTGTCTCTTGTTCGATGCCCCATTGGTCCCCTGTTCTGGTTCCCTCCTCCATATTATCCTCATTGGTTGCTGTGCTGTTGTTTCCACCCCCGTAGTTGTACCCTATTGGTTGTTTCCCTTTTCTCCACCCCACTATTCCCTATACTATAAGAACCCTGGACCCTTCCTTCATCTCGTTCTTTGTCCGTGGACCCTGTAGAGCAGTGAAACCTCCGGAACCCCTACAAAGGACCCCTCCCACGTCTTTGCCTCTGCGGATGCGTGCTTTCCATCGGCGGGTTGGGACTTGCTCCTTGAGCTGAGGAGCCGGCTGGAAGCAACTGCAGCAGCCCTATCTTGGTCTGCAGGAAGCACCCTGTGCCTCCTTGGGCAACCCAACAGCGTCAAAAGAGTTTCCCAGCAATAACCCTCTGAGCTTCACAGTCCATGGATAAACAGGTGATGTTGTTCTCTTGCTCTTCTGTTTGCTAATATACTGAAGGCAGCCTTGATTTAGCTTTCATACTTCAGTAAGATCATAAAATACAGTCTAACCAAAAGTGTGGGGATCTCATTTATATGTAACCAAAACACGTCCAAAAACCCCACAAAATACAAAAATTCCTACGCTGAGAAGTAGCAGAAAGTTCCACCTCATTTTAAAATGAGATGTCTAAAATGGAATAACCCCTCTTCTGGTTTTTCAGGGTTACCTGAGTGCCTCTTGGCATAAATATTGTAAATTTTTATGGGAGCTACACAGGTGTAACTTAACAGTCAACAAGCTTTTTTTTAAATTCATCTTTTCCCCCATATACATATGAGCTTTGGATTTTCCCTCCTGACAAACCAGCTTAAGTAAAATTAATTTGATGGGGAAAAAATAGATCAGTTTGAATCAGGGAACAAGATACTTGGCAAAACCATATTTTGAAGAAAAACTTTCCAGAAACTTAAACATAAAATCTTCCATGTCTGCTAGAGTGTTTGACCCTTCCTTCTCTCCACCTCCTGTGGATAAGTGCTTCCTCCCACGAGTTGTAACATGGTAGCTTTAGCTCTGCAATCTTTATGGCCCCAGACGCTAATTTCAGTGCCTGCTCCAGCTTCTACTGGAATTGCTTCATTTATTTTATGGGGTTTTGCCTAAATTTTCCACTAGTAAAACTGCAGCCTTTCACAGATCCTGCAGTTGCACAGTTTATTTTCAGAAAGAGAAGGTAGGCTGGGGGTTTACTTTGGGAGCTGGGTTCAAGCCCCTTAGCCACACACCTCTGCTGTCACTCTGGGCTTTACCTACAAAGGCTGTAGCTTCTGGCAGCAGATAATTCATTTTCTGTGCTGGACCCAGGGAGACAGGAGCTACTGGGAGTGCACAGTGTGGAGTTCGTGGCTTAGCCTCTTCAGGGAGAAAAAGGAATCATAGGGTCTTCCCAGTTCTTTATCCATTGAGTTACAGGGATGCTCCTCTCTGAAGCACATGACAGTAATCTTGCTCAACACTTGCCTAACGGGCCAGCTGCCTTGGATGTCAGAAACAAAGGAAACCTTCCTTTAAGGACGTTTATTTAGGTAAGAAGTCCTGATATAGACTACCCTGCAGACCCATATAATCTTCAAGGTCTGCCTATACCAGCAGCAGTTCTACCCCTCAGTTTCTTTTGACAACCCTCCTCTGCACCAATGCCCTCCTGAAAGTTGTCACCTCTCACCAGCCTGCACTGCGTGAGGTATCCTGCTTCCATGCCAAAGTCATTTGGATGAGCTGGGGCTTGAAATTAAGCTGCTACATTAACCTAGCTTGTTGTACCCGTAGCAAAAATGGTTCACACTGGTGAGCAAAACTAACCCACACAGCTGTTCTTCAGCTGATTCAAGAAATTTTGTCTCAAAAAAATTCACTGAAAGGGGGGAGTTACCCAAATAGCAGTAATGGCTGCAGACATCTCATTTAAACTCCTGACAGAGACTTAGAAGGCTGAGTGACTGAGGCACAGACAAATTTTGTGGGTTCAATATAGGCTGAATTACAATAGCAGAACAACTATGAATTCTCATACAAGTTTGTTACATGGCAACTAAGGGCATATTATTTATAATTTTCAACAATCTTGGAACCTGTGCCCAAGTTCTGCAAACACAGAAGGCCTGGTTCCTTTCCATAAAAAGAATGGGAACAAAGTCAGTGTGCATGAGGATGGCTGGGAAGAGCTGATGGTTAAACCAAATCCAGCTGCCTTCTAGGAAAATGCAGTTTCTCCTGAGGCCTCTCTTGACAGTTTTGACAGGTTTATAGCAGAGCCAATATCATTGTAAATAGCAAAATTATCTTCATAACCCCTGCAATGCTTGGATTACCTTGACAGTCTAGACAGCACAGATGTGTCTGCACTAAGCTGGTGATTTTGCCCTCACCTGCAGCACAGCAGCTGTTTTTTCTATCGATGGCTCTTTTATTTTGTAGGTGACTAATGCATCAAGCTGCTGGAAAATGAGTTAATCTTCCTCAGCCAGTCAGCATTCAAATATGCAGCTCACATCTCTATCTGATTTTTAATTTTTGAGCACAGAGGCAGCATTTTTGGGGAGAAGGGTCAGACAGAGACCATGCTCCTATCCATCACTTGACATGAAGTTTTTAAGTTCTCAGAGTAAGGGCCAAGTTGTCTTGTGAAGTAGTGCCAGCACCAAGAATAGAATTTCTTTATTTGCCATGTCTGCCTTTCAGCACCATTCTGTGTGGTTTTTTCCATTGACAGGGTTCACGTTTTGCTCAGGAAAAGGCTATATCCACCCTCCATCTGTGAGCATGTGTTTCTTTCTCATAAGTTCTCTTTGTAAGCTAATGGGTGTAATAGTTGCCTTAGTGAGATCACACTGAGGCTCAGGCTTTCCAGGCAGCCACAGGCAGGCTCGTGAAGAGTACGTGGTTGCAGCTGCTTTGGGTGGAAGCACTGATATGCATGCTTAGCCCCCTGGCTCACTCCTTCCCCTCTCCTCACCGACTGGTTAGCTGACCTAAAGATTTCCCTGGAAATCCATTTGTCAGGCTATAAAGTCTTGGCTCTGTTTTTGAGAACAAGAAATAAATTTTAGGTCTACCAGGGATGTCTTGGTCAACAGCATCAAGGACCATGCAATCAGTATCATTTCTGACATAAAACAGGCTTGGGCTGAAGGTCTGATGAAGATCCAGACCATGCTGTTAAACACAGAAAGAAAGGTAAGCCAGGGTCTTGAAATATTTGCAAAAATAAACACCATCAGCCAAGCCCACCCCACAACAAATCATAAACAGCCTCATAAAGGCCTTTTCCTGTCCCTGACAGACATGATGTAAGTGCTGAGTGGCCTGAGCAGCCCCTCCTCAGTCCCTGCCTGCCTGCTCTGGAAGCTCCATGTGTACCCAGACAGGCACACTCCCTCCCTTGTGAGGGTCCGCCACTGCAGGGGAAAAGGACAGTGCTGCTTTTTGAACTCTGGCATTGACACTTGCTCTGTGTTCTTCAAAACCCACCTGGACTGCACTGCTACAGTTGTGTGCCATAGGAACATTACAGTCACAAGAGAAGCACCACATGACATACAGGAGGCAGGGAGTGATACAACTTTCTGGGGAGAAGCTTTAAGGGCATTACTAATTTCATTAGAGGTATATTCATGTCCCTCTAAACTAGGGCCAGACTGTTATTTATTATAGGACCTAACTGCCCTTGCATGTTGTGGACTGTATAGGAACAAGTAGTAGCTAACTGAAACTCCTAAGAAGCAATCTAAAATCATCAGGGGAGAAAAGTGGGTAGAGTTAACATTACAAAGCAACAAAACACCTTAGGAAAGCTAAAGAAACTAAGCACATATAGGCAGAAACCTGATTTTGGTTCTTTTTTTTTTTTATTATTATTCCTCTCTCTCTTATGGGTTGATTCAAAACTATGAAAAAAGGGGCTATTTTAAAATGTAGGAGATTTTTCTCAAAATCTTCCTGGAACAGTGGTTCTTGAGGGAAGTATGTATGCCATTACAAGTTTTGTATATAGGTTGCACTGTAACATTTATGAAATTGCATTTATTAATCACCCTCAGGGATCCCTTGGAGGTTTTTCATAGAAACACTCCCAGTCTCCCCGCCTCCACTTCATAGTGCATAAGTTAGAACACTGGTTTTCAAAAAATGTTTCTGTCCTGCTTAGGTCTTTTTGTTTTCTCCCTATAATTTCTCTACTGGCTTCTTGAAAGGAGAATATAGGAGGGCAATTTGATGCTGAAGGTTATAGTCTGTCCTATTATCTTGTTTACTGTGTCTTACCTAAACAAAGCAGCTAATTTGCAGCAGAGGATACCATCTGTCACTTAGTGTGTTTAAAATATTAAAACATTTTTATCCTGAAACTACCACCATCTGCAAATAGTTAGCATGGGAAAACAATAAAAACCCCATCTAAGTTCACAAGAGCTGTTGCCTTGAACAACAAGATTAGTATTCCCATTCATTTATTTATTCTACCAAAACATAATGTTAAGTCATTTTTAAATCCAAACCAATTGGAAGGCTCCTGCTGTTGCTTATGTGTGCTAAAGCCCAAGCTGAGGTTATCATGTTTGCCTTGCAGCAACAAATGTCAATTTGCACTCCATAAAGCATTGTGCTCAGGTTATAGCTGTGATTGTAGATGGCTGTAGGACATACTTTCCTCAAGGATCACTGTTCCAGAAAGGGTCTCATACCACTCTAATATTCAGTATCCTTCAGGTTGATTTGGTTTATATTTGAAAATGAGGCACAGTGCTTGGTCCCACAAAGGGGTGAGGGCCATGGGACCCAACATAACAAGTTACTTTAGCAGACCATGTACATACATAAGTGCTTTGAAGCCAGAGCACTGACCATCTTCTGGGATTTAGCTGGTTGTCTATGGAAGAAACAGAAGTATCCTCAAAATGTTTTCTGTTCTCTGGTGGATAGCTTTGATATAAATGAACATGAGTCCATATCATGAAAATACTTTTAAAAACAAATGGCATCTCTGCCTTCTTTTTTTACATCAGTAGCCCATTGGAAAGAAGTATAAAGTCTGCTTACCACAGCATTGTGTCCTTCACTGAAAAAAAAGAGTTTACCTGTTTCTAATCAGTATTTGCTCGAGCAAATATTAGCTCTTCAAACAGCAGCTATGTTGGAGGTAGCTGCAGTTATCTCAGCTGCATATGTCAGTCAGAGCAAAGTTTTTCTGTTTGCTTCTTTTCTAATCCTTGTTCTTTGCACTTCAAGAGAGAATAGGTTAAATTCAAACCTTCTAATCACACCAAAGCAATTCCAGAAGCAGGACAACAGAATTATTTGGGCATGTTACTGCTAGTTTATTATTTTAAGACTTTGTGAAAACTGTTTTATAGTTAATATCATATCTTCTTCAACATCTGGTAGAAGGACAAGTCTATTACTATTACCCAATAATGCTTTCCCAGTTCACAGGACTTCTTTCTAGGTTCATCAGGCCAGTTTAAACAAGTTTATTATGATGCTCTTTACCTGCAACTGACCTTCTCCTTGTGCAACTTTTTTGGCTGGATCTGTGACTCAGCCTGTAGACACCATAGCCTAATGTTAATAAATGCTGGAGGGATCTACACTTACACCTCAGCCACTACATTACAAACCACAGTAAGTTGGCTGTCAGACAAAATTGTTCCAGCCAAGAAACTGTAGTGCTTCTCTCTTCATGTACCAAGTATCACACAAGACAGGAAGACAGAGGAGCCATTGAAGCAAAATATTGGCCCAGTGCTAGACTGGCAAGAGAGCTTGAACACAGAAAGTCTCCCCTTGCTTCTCCCACCCCAAGGTTCTCACAGCTGTTCAACATTTTTGTGTGGTGCTCCTGCCAAGCAGGTGTCTCTGCTTCCCTGAGGGCTGGTAACAAATGACTATTCGAGTTCAATTTGTGCAATGGAAACTGTTTCCATTACAAGCATGAGTGAAATATATCCACGCAACTGATTCTGGGATACCAAAGCCCACATGTTTTCATAACCTGTACCAACATAGTCTTATCCTTTCCACAGGTCAGTTCAATGATTTCTTTGTTCCTCAGCTCATGAAACACGAGTTGGCAAACATCACCTTCACTAAGGTAGGTACTCCTCTAAATCCCCTGGTTTAGAGGCTCAAACCCAGGGTCTGCTCAGAGCTTCATGTTCAAGAGATTATTAAAGCAAGAGGACCACTGCAAAAAGCTTACATACACATTTCTTCCTTATGCATAACTTAAATACTGTCAACACTTCTTTCTTTGCAGTCTAGTAATTCCTACATTAATCATTCTGCAGTTTAGTACTGAACAGAAGAATTGCATCATATTGTAACGATTTGACCAATCCTAAATTAAGGCTGCCAGAGGTTGATTAATAAGCTGCAAACTGTGACAGATTTTTAAATTACCTGGTGTTTTTAGTTGATCATGCATGATCAGAGCATTTCCAACTTTCCAATACATTCCTCACATACAGGGGAGACAGCTTGAGCTATACTTCAGACTACGGCTCTTGTCAAGTGTTCCTTTAATACACGTTTATAGGAACCAAGCCTGTATAATAAGATGAATCAACATTTTACTACATGATATTTTTGGTATTTTCAACATTTTCCAGAAACACAGGAATATCTCTTAATCGCAGGGTACATGATTTGGCTCTATTGTTGAGAGAAGGCTCACTGAAGTCCTTCAGGGTACCTGATAGGCAGATGCCTACAGGGGATGGATATGACAGTATCTAGAGTAACCACACAAGCAAAATTCAGCAGCAAAAAAAATAACACTTGAAACTTGAGTACTCTTCAAGTTCTGCTCTCTTCATTTCAGTTATGCTGACTAGCAATCAGTTTGCTTATTTAAGCAAATAATTATCTATACCACAGACAGTGTTTTCTGTAACAGCTAACAGTTTAATCATGTGTTAAACTTAGCACTGCTCTGGCACTACTACTTAATCTCACAGCCCAGATACCTACCTTAATGAAACTTTTATAGGTATGGTTTTGTTCATGGGTGACATGACTTAAGCTTTGATATTCCATTCAAAAATTCAGAGTAGCTGTGCAAGTTACAGTCTTTCCCCAGATTAAAACTAATATTCAACTCAATACTTAAAAGGCTCTTTATTTTACTCTTAGACACAGGCTTTCAGGACACCTTAAAAATCAGTTACACAGCAAAGACTGATATCAGAAAAAAGTGGAGGTGCAGTTCAAAAGAGAAAAAAAACCAAACCCATAGTGTCTTCAAATATAAAAATATATGTCCAAATTATTACCTAGGGAAAGTGTACCACCATTCTGCCTTAAGCTGGTCCTGCCAGCTTTTGGGTCATAACTCCCCGCTACAGAGCTCAAGAGCTCATACTGGAAGGAGCATCTCCGAGGTTCATGTCATAGGCATGACTCAGAGCAAACTGCTTTGCTGCAGCATATGAACCCAGTCTTAAGTTTCCTGAAAGCATTCCGTAGTTTTCCCTTGGGCAGTGAGTAATAAGCATCCAAACATCTCCTGGGAAGCATAGGTCATATACACAAAGCCGTCTTCATCTTTGTAGTCCCTGTACACTTCTGCCATTGTCAAGGACATACTGGCTAGGCTTTTGTTGTTCACCAACAGGTAGAAGGCTTGTGTAGCTGTCAGAGCCATCCTGCTTCTAATTGAAAAAGAGAGGAGAAAAAGAGGATTAAGCATTAGCGAGTTGAATATGGTTTCAGCTTCAGTCTATAACATACATTAAGCAGAGCAGTCACATGAACTAGGTACAAGAAATGCTGTGTAAAGTCATTATGTGGTTTAACATCTTCATCAGTAGGAAGTTAACTGTATTTCTGGAAGCTCAAAGGCCTGTGCTCTGAGGAAAGGCTTACATGGTTACACCAAAGGTGCTACTGAGCATGGGCTTGGAGTTCCCCGTTACCAGGGAAAAGTGTGAATACCAAACCTTCTGCAGTGCAGATTTTGTAAAGGATTCAGCTCTAGACCATTACACTTACTATAAAGTCTACCTTCAAAAAAAAAAATAAAAGTCCTTTTCAGAGACATTACATACAAGGATTAGGATCTAAGTTGTCCAAGAGCTAAAAGCATCTTTTACAGAAGTTATAATCTAGAAAGATCTTTTTCTATACTTTAGTAAGTGTGCTGAAAAACATAGCTTCCACATTTTGTCAGAAAATACCACTAAATATTTTGGGAGACTTCTTTGCTGTAATGTTTCATAAAGAAAATTTAGAAACACATTTCATTTCCTTCACATTCAAGAGCTGCTTTGAACTTGAGCAAATTCAGCTAGATGCAGTAAGAGAGCAAGGCAGTGACAGTCATAAGCAGAACAAGATCACAGAGCCCCAATACCCAGTCCATCAGGCAGGAAGAAAGCAGAACGAGAGTCTTATATAGTCTTTTTTCGCTGTAGTTAGGGAGAAGGGAGAGGGATATGACTCCAAAAAAAGGCCTCATTTTTGCCCCAAATGCATCTGTGGAAACATCTGTTGATTTTCTTGAGACACTTGCAAGAGAGGGAAGCCATTACATTACTAACACCTTTATCCTTCTCTCCCCCAAAGGAAGCAAGGTGTCCCCAGCAGCACGCTAGGAAATATCTTCCTGGGGAACAGCAGCCAAGCCCAGCTGCAGCTCCAACCCACCAGTATCCACCACCTACCTGATGATGGTTATGAACTGTGCCATGGTCAGCTCCTCGGGAACCAGAAACTTGGTTTTGTCCAAGAGAGGAAGGTATTTCTCTTTATGGTATCTCTCAACAATTACCTGTTTTAATTAGAGTCACACTTAGCAAAACCTAAAATATCCATGTCTCTTCCCCTCCCATCACAGACTTCTTTTCTTAAATAGCAGCAACAACCTCCGATAACAAGAGATTTACCGGGATTTTTGTCGGGAACTTCGCTCGGATCCCTGCTACTTCTTCCCGCCGGGTGGCTGCGGGGCAGAGGAGAGAAGAGAAGCGTTACGTGTGCGCGCAGCCCCTCCGCCCCCGCGCAGCCCCTCCGCGCCCCCGGCGCCCCTACCGAGACTCTTCCTGAGCTTGAAGGGCCGGTCCGGCTGCGCCCCGGGCGCCGCCCGCATCCTCCCGCCTCGGGACCGCCGCTGCGCCCGCGCCTCACACGGACCGGGACCGGGACCAGCACCGCTCCGCCCCGCCCGGCAGCCAACGGGAGACGCCCAGCCTCTGAGCCCGCCTCTCCCGGCTGTCCCACAGCTCCCTTCTGTGCGTTGCTGTCCGTGATGTGAATTATCCGCGCTGCGAGGTATTCTGCGTACGAGACAGTGCGATGCTTTGTGAGAGGTCCTTGACTACCCTGCCCAGTGGTTGAGGGGTGTAGCTCAAGGCTGGACTGCCCCCAGCTGCCTTCCCTTTCCACATGGTCAGCCTTCTTCATACTGACAAGCAGCTTTCGAACTATTTATTTGGTTTTAAAAGAAAACCAGACAACCTACTCCACACACACACAAAAAAAACCCTCAAAAACCAAAACCAATAAAACCCACTCCGACACAAAAAACCATTCACCCGCCCCTGTCGTTTTTCATCTCAGGCTACCAGATTGCTTGTCTTCTGAATGACTTGAGAGCTGAGTTTTAACTCTTGTTTTGTCTCTGAGACACGGTTGTGATTTTAAGGGGTTTCAGGCAGACTTCAACTCCATCTATTTACTAAATATGATGAGACAAATTCCTTGCCTTTTGGATTGCTGATTCACCTGCTTTTACTTCAGCTGTCAAGATGGCTTTGCAGCCAAACATGGCTCTGCAAGGAGTAAAGTTGACTCCAGGCTGGTGGTTGTGTTTATAAGTCATCTCAGTGAGGGTCTGGAACTGATCCTCATTACTTGTTTGCTTTACTTACCCCTTTAAAATATAGGAATTTTCATTTTATTTGACCTATCCTTCTGATCATGATCTAGTTGATGCAGCACTCAGGGACATGGTTTAGTGGTGGATTTGACAGTGCTAGTTCATGGATGGGCTCAAGGATCTTACAAGTCTTTTCCAATTTAAATTCTATGATTTTACCAAGGTAAGGGCAACTGGAAGTTGCTAATTTTTATGATTTACAGTTTATAAGGTATGGGTTTGGCTGCTTTGTCAAGGCAGTCGATGACTGTCACCTAAGATCATTTTGAAAAGGAATATCTTTAATAACATGTGTGTGCACTAGGTACGCATGTGTCAGGTTTTTCAACCAGCCTCTCCAGAACAGTTTGCAGTGGCTGCAGTCCTTAATGCTTTTGAGCTGTCCTTTTCTCTTTATCTGGAAGCGATGAGCTTTAGCCACAGCACAAGCTCCCCCACGTGGCAGCACAAATTCTATTGTGCAGGGAAGACACTTCGCTTTGAGGGATTCATAAGCAAGATCTCTGAACTTTGAGAAAGACCTTGAGCCTACACTGGAATGGTTTGGATACAGCTCATCCCTAAGATTTGACCTTTGCATCAGGGCAGGTGAGCCTCGGGGTTTGCTTAAGTAGCTGGGTCTAGCTTAAGCTCTTTTGAGTAGAGGTGAGGTGACAGACAGGGGAAGTGTGAGTGAAGGAGGACATGTGCCACAGAACTGACATAGTACCATAATTCAGTATGGTGAGTTGTATTTAAGAAGATGAAGGAAAAGAGGAATAATTTGAAGGGCAAAGAAACAGCATGGACAGCACCAGGAGGATGTAGGGGGATCACAGAGTGTTTCTTTGGAACTGTGGTCAAGTGTGGGGCTTTCCAAAGCTGTTCAGGAAGTGCACCGGTTCTTCCACACAGCCCTGCTGGTTTCTGCCCAGTGATTCAGCACAAAGATCTGTGACCCACTTTGTGCAAAGAAGAAGGAACCTGCTACACCAGTGCTCTGCTTCCTGTGTCATCTCTCACTGCAGATGAAGTACAAAAGCATGGCTCCATCCAGGTATCAGCAGCCCTGCTCACAGGGAGAGGTGGTTTCTTTTCATGATCATAAACTCCTACAGCAGCATCTAGAGAGGAAAGTGAATAACTGATAAGAAGGTGAGCCAAAGAAGATGAATTCCCAGCAAGCCTGGTAATCAGTTAGGGCTCTGATGTCTGTGAGAGCTAAGAGTGAGCACAAACCCAGGCTTTAGTTAGCATGTGCTAACTAATAATGTAGATGTGTCACATTTTCTGGAGGCAGAGAGAGTGGGATCTCTGATGTGCATCTGCATAGCACCTGCACTTTCTCCTGCAGTGAAATACCAAGTTTCAGAGCTAAATGTGGAATCTATTCCTTCTTACTACCTTTCCCTTGGAAGTTTTTCTTACGTGCACATGATTAATGAACTGATAGAGCAATTTTGTGTAGAGGATGGAGTACTCAGAGGATTCTATTGATACAGGAATGGAAAGACCAAAGCGAATTATTATTCTATTTCTACCTGCTTAAATGTCCAAAGCCAACACTTCTGGCATCCTGTAAGTCCCTGAAGCACAAACCCAGATCTTATCTTTCCATATCTTATCTAGTCCAGTTTCATTGCCACGTTCACAACTTCTTCCAAGGCTCCAGGTCTGCAGTTGTGTAACTGAATTCTCATGTATCCATTGTCTCCATATTGCAGTGATCTGCTCTGCAAGTGCTCTCAAACACTCCAGTGTGTCCCAGGGACACAACAACATAGCCAAAAGCAGGTATCTACTTTTTGCAAGTGCTATGAGACTTGCACTGCTTTCAGGTGGATCTGTGAGCTAGTGTGGAGGTGAGGATCAGAGCTGCCCACATTAACCAGGGAACTGGGGTGGTTTGAGCAGAGCGCTCAAGGAGCATGGGTGAGTGCTCTGAGACTCTAGTCAAGATTTTACTTGTTGTAGGAAGCATACAGCTTCCTGGTAACTGCACTGCATTACGCCTTCAGAAGCCTCCCAGTGTTCTCTGATGCTCCTGTACCATCATGGTTAAAAGCCCCATGAGGGCTCCCAGCCTGAAGGTGGGCTGAAGCTTGTTAGTCTGTTCTGCCAAGTAGCTGAACAGTGCAATGCCCAATGAAGGAAAACCCAAAGTTCAGACTTAGTCCAGAGAAAAACTCAATAAATGTAAAAATGTGAATGGCATTAGAAGTGACTCAAGTTCCAGTGAAAGAGATTTGCTCCACTGTTACATAGTGAAAAGTACTCTAGTATGCCATGAACTGAGATTAGCTTTCCTCCGTAAGTCAGTACGCAGGTGCTACTGAGTTAATTCCAGTACAGCAAAACTTGGAGGGCATATGGGGCTTTGCTCTGGCTATAAATCCATCCAGCATTTAATAATCCTGAATGCAAGTGGATATGTAAGCAAGAGAGGCTGAGGGATTAAGTGCAGAAGGCAGAAAACAGTTATCTGTAGACTAACAATTTAAATATGAATGATACAGTGATCTCAGAGAGGGACTGAGATTTATTTATTTAAGCAGCCTAACTGAATAGGAAGAGAAACTGCAGCATGATGTTCTAGGGAAAAAATGTGACTTGGCAAAATGAAGGCTTATTTATTGCACTGTGAAAGCCTGTGAAGTTCTACAGTATTATGCACAGTTATCTTAAATACATGCTTTCAGGAGGGTTGTCAGTAAGTGAAAATAGTCAAGAGGGTTTGAAGAGCCCTCAAGCAGTCAGGCTCAGCCAGCCAATTTAATGGGTTTTAAAAGAGCCATCCTAAACATTTTCATGCTCCCTGAGCATGGGTAGTTACAGATAGGGAATCCTTTGCTTCCTTCTTCCCTTCTGCAGCTGTGAATCTGTCTATATCTCCTCCTGTGATACAGAAGCAAACCCTCTCTTGTGGATAAGCCTTAAGTAATTGTGTGCCAGTAACTAAATTTCTGAATTCATAAGTCTTTATACCAAAAAAGCTAGCTGGAGTATTATTATGTTTAAGGGGATGCTTCACACTGTATCTCTGATTTTGGTCCAAACTCACCCACTAATGAGACTCAGATCATAAACTTAACTCGATATGCTGAGGTAAGTTCAAAAGTCAGTGGGTATTTCTCGGTTGATGATTAGGAGTTTATATGTACTTTTGGTTCTTTTTCTTTGTCTCTTGATTTTTTAACCCTTATATTGAACCTAGATCATAACTCTCATGATTTTTTGGTGTAGCCACAAGGATCAGAAATTAGTCATGTTACTTTTAAATCAGAGATTACATGACTGTTTTGTACCAGAGCTTGAGATTTTGATCTTAAAATGTCTCTTCCACAAAAGAAACTCCAGTTAGACTCAATTAATCTCTTCTCTCTTTCTTACCTTTAACTGTATGCCTGGTGTTCAGTTCATTGTGATAAAGTAGTTTCTTTATGCTAGTATTTGGGTTCAAGTGCACCAGTTGTACTTTTCTTGAGTGCTCTATCTTTCATTTCAAGATTTTTAAAATTGCTCTCAATATTAATTTGTTAAATTTTCAACAAATTTTCATCAAGTATTGAAAGAGCTGAGCTATAGTGAGGTATCCTCAGTAGTGTTTAAGTTCTTCCACGTGGTAAGTGCTTCTGGTTTAGCATTTTAAATTTTGCAGGAATTTGAGACCTAAGTTCTCAGTATTTTTCCAGAAGGGTTGCTCAAATTGGTGATTCTGACTAGATGGAAAGCCAAAAATAAATCAGTGACTCTTTCTGAGAAAAGCTGGTGTAAGCTGGAAACCTGTTGGTCAAGGTCCCTGCAAGTACATCTTTAACTTTCTGTTTCCAGCTGTACCAGTGGTTCACCGGCTTTCTGTCCTGCAGGGGCTGAGCTTGAAGTCTAGGAAATTGTTAAAAAGGGAAAAACATTATTGGATCTTCCTTTCCTATCATCTGGTGTCTTGTTATCATTACTAAGATGCAATGTATTATGTTTTCTGTCTACAGAAGAAACAGAATTGATGTTGCTGTTACTAGGCAATTTCCTTGATCATCTCTTTGAGAAACAAAAGCAATGTTCTTCTTGTGGACCAGAATCATGGGACACAATTTCTTTCTTATCTTATTGTGTCTGCTGTTTGACTTGGTAGCACATTTGCACTCCGGTTTGCTCGTTTTGATAGTGCTCCTACTATGAGTACAGATCTCGGTGCTGGTGCCTTGGTGAGAAGTAACAGCATCGCTCGCTCTGCAAAAATGGATATAAAAGTTACTCTTTGTCCAAATATTATCATAGTATTGTTTGAAGTGGTTTTCCTTCCACAGAGGGCTTTAAAGTATTTTGTCAAGTGTAGTTCAATTCTTTTCAGATAGGATGTCTTTGGCTTTATGTCCAGCCTTTTCCTGGCGTCCTTGTTGAGACTCCCAGGAATGTGTCAGACAATGCCAAAAGTATCTGTTGGGTTTTGGTGTGTAGATAATGGAGACTGGTTTCTATTTTAACCTTCAAAAAAGGTGTCATAACTGACAAAGAGTAGACGATTTTAAAAATAGCTTAAATATGTCCCTGTGAAGCTGGCAGCTTTGTTGTTTGACCGTTCTGTAAGAAGGGTCAAGAGAGTCGAGCTCTCTTTCAGGGTTGAAAGCCTCACCAGGAGAGCAGTGCCAGAATTTCCAAGAGTGACTGGGACTCCTTGGATACCTCTTTTCTCAGGTGCATGTTTAAGTGGCCTGATCCCTACTGGGAAATTGTTCTGCCCTTAATGAAAATCTGGACTCTTAGGGTATCCACATTTAGGTACTTGGAAACTGTGGCTTGAAGGACTTGAAGTGCTTTTAAATTATTTCAGCAGAAATCTCCAGCAGAAATGTCTAAGGCTTAGACAGGTCCAAATCCAAACACTATAGAAAAAAAGTCTAAGTATAAAGGAGAGATTAGATTCCTCCTCTACAGTGTCAAGACTGTTACTTTGTTTCAGGAATCTTTTTTTAGGGAATTTTCTAAGATGTTAGGAAAAATGCCAAGATTAATGTATGTAAAAGAGAGGGATGTTGCTCAGCTATTTTAGAAGAGGGACCCCTAGATAACTATTCTTGGTGGCTCTACTGAGTTCTGTGATCTTAAACAAGTCCTGGGATGCTGGCCAAGCCCCTGAGCCATATCACATACTTGGCTGCATAACAAATGCATTGCAGAGCTCGGCTCATAGTCATGTGCTACGAACAAAGATCTGGAGAAATGCTAACAATTTATTGGACTTAAAAATGCTGACAAGTGCTAAGGACTGATACAGGATTACTGCAAATCATAGCCCAAAAGTGTACATTAGCAGATACTCAAAATTGTCTACTTCAGGAATCTCACTGGGGATGATGAAGTCCAGAGGCCTGTTTTCTTAGGTGCTGTGTATGGCCAATGGAGAAAGAAAGAGAGAAACTCTTGCAGAGTTTGGAATGCAGGTGACTTTCACTGCTTGTATGCTTTCAGGTTCCCTCTCCTCTTCCAAACTGTATCTTGAGAAGCAATGCAATGCCAGTTTCACAGTGCAGCCGACAAGAGCTGAAGTCAGGAATAGATCTGCAGTTGTTACTGTTGATGACTGTGGCCATACAGTGGCTGCCAGCACCAGAGAATGGCCTTTGCTCTGACACTTCAGTGTTTGTTAGGGAGAGTCTCAGAACAATAAGAATCCTACACAGGAAATACTGCTGAAGAGGATTTTTTCCATGTTTTAAATTAAGAAGATTTAATTAAAAAAAGATTAGGTAAAGCAGATCTGAGACCTGATGAAAGTCTCATTCTATAAAAAGACATAGATAAACAGGGTAGATGTGGTAGATGGCAATTGTGGAATACTGCATGGCTCCTGTTGATAACCTCAGGGAGCCCATACATAAGGATCAAATGACTCAGAGTATTGATATCTGGGTTGTTCAGTGCTAGGTTTCTGATATGGATCCTTCATATTGTCAATATCTCATATCAATTTGTCTGTGACAAAGAACTTTGGAACAAATGCATAGGATAGTGCCATTTTAGTTTCTACTGTGCAGTTCTCCAAGTAGCATCATTTTAAATAGAGGACAAGCACCAAGTGTAAATTTCCCTCTAGTTTTAAGGAGAATCTCTCAAACACAAGGTTGAACCACACTTAGAAAATAGTGGTCCAGAGCGAACTGCTGGAGTTGCCCACAAATGGTTGTGGACAAGCATTAGGTCCATGGACCTTTCTGGCGAATGTAAATATCTCCCCTCACATGCACACTTGTCTGTTTGAAGCAGCATGATGGATGTTTTATGCTGCCTCGGGCTCAGCAGTCAGAGGTGTTCATGTCTGAAACTATCTCTGCTTGCAGGCTGGGGTTTTTCACTCAAACAACTCCAAGAAGGCTGTGATTAGACTGCAGAAGGACACATTAAACTTCTAGATAGAAAAACAAGAGTTGCCCCCCTTATTGTTTCAATACATCCTTAAATATTTCATCAGGTACTTTTCTGAATTTACAGTATTGTCTCCTGCAAACAGCTTTTCCTTTTCCATTAGTTCTTCATATGTAGCTTTCTTACATCTATCTGTGTGTACGGTGTCTTGCTACACTGAATTATGTTGAATATTATCCTGAAATATAAATACTGAAGTGTATTTCCATGTATCACTAGGAACCTATTGGGAAACCAAGTTAGCTTTATAACAGCTGAGGCATTCATTTGCATCATCTTTTTACTGTGGAAAATCAAACTAAGTTACTCAGACTCACTCTTGTCCCCATCCCTTATGTAGCATTGACTCCATGCAACTGTTAAGTGCAAAATCTGAAAATAAATATTTTATTAACATAAGAACTCTTCTTGCCCTTGAAATTTCAGTATCCCCTGTGACCTGAGTTAATTCTGTTCTTGTATTTTCTTTATTGTGAGATGAGAAGCTGTAATCACATCAGACATTTCAGAGGTTTTGTGTGCATACTTGTACATATAAATATGTATTATATGTAATTCTAAGAATATACATGCAGAAACATAGGTAGATATAGGTATAGGTATAGATAGATATAGATATAAATATAGATATAGATATAGATATAGATATAGATGTGTGTTATTTCTTCTTTTCCACTGAAGGTATGTACTCAGATACACACAGTGGATTAAATAAGTTGCTATGGAAGTAAATGATTAAATAGTCCAGCTGTCTGTGCTCAAATGCAGCATCTCGCCAAACACTTCTCCAAAATAAAAATTCTTCCAAGGAATGATTTAGAATTTAGACCTGTAAAAAGGTTTCCTGGATAGCATTTGTTTCCCATGTGTAATGTAGTTTTAAATCTACTTTCTGATCCAGCTTTCTGCAGTTGTCTCTGAGATGGGCTTGGTGATGGATGGTGCAAACTGCCTAAAGATGAGTAGATATCTTGCCTCTCTAACACATGCCTGTGGAGTGGTGAGTTAGTGTCTAGCATGGTAATGTCACAAAGAAGAGGAAATGGGGTGACGGAGTTGAGAGAGTTGCTAATCAAGAATTACTTGAGCTGGACTCATAGAAGAAGAGCTAGGCAGCCAACTGCCCAGACTGAATCCTCTTCTTCCATGAAGACTTAAATCACTTTCCAGGAAAGATTTTGTTCAAGCATAACTTCTTTTGAGTTGTTGTTTTGGTTTTGTTTTTTTTTTAACCTGAACAGGAGCAGAATCCATGTCCTCTGCGTAGTTAAGTCCCACTCCTAGGTATACATGAAACTGTTTCCCCTCTCTCAGGCCAGCACAACCTCCAATGCAATGCAGTTTGGTATCTCCTGGTGAAGATATTCTTACCATTAAACTCCATTGAGCTGGGCATCTTGCCACTTTTGTGTGGCTCTTTTAGCTTCCCATAACTGCAAGTAAAGGAAACTAACCTGGGCCGGTTCCAGCCCGCTGTGAGCTGGCTATAGCACTCTGGCACCAGGCAGTGATCATTATAAAATTGTACTTTTTCTACCAATGAAGAATTACCACAAGAAGGGTTTGCCTTATGTGAAGGCTGAGCTCTGAGACTCTAGATTAACTTCCTAGCTATGTCACAGCCATCCTGGGTGCCTTCGGAGCCTCTTTTACTTCTGATGGGATTTTCAACAATATCTACAAAAGAGAGGTGCCAAATTTCTCATTTGTACTTAGTGCAGTGATTAGCACAGTACTACTTCATCCTCATTTGGAATACACTTGATATCTAGAAATCCAAAGAGAAAGAAGTGGATATTATTATTTACTATGCTCAGAATTGGGGATATCCTATGAATATTCTCTCTAGAAAAATGATTTTGTGAAGTTAATTTCTCCATTAAAAGCTGCAGTTGTATACTGTGCCTTGTGCATGTAGTTTTACATTATGGACTAGGTAATTTTTGTCAGATTGCTTTGAAAAATGAACAAATTCAAGAAGACTGAAATCTATTCAGACACCTAGTAATGATGCAAGAGCAAAATTCATCAAGGTAAAGGTTTACCATGTATTATTTTTTGTATTTCAACCCAATGTTTCATTTACCTCCCTGACTATCAGAATGTCTTCCACTGTGATCTGAGAACTGTGTAAATTGCACACACTGATGAGGCTCCTGGCTGACCTACAGTCCCTTCAGGGCAGATGCCATGTTGGTGTCTCTCCCCCTCCTCTCCCTCAGGTGTCTTGCTGGTGGCAGCAGTGACCTTTATGCAGCATGACCGACATCGCAGTCCAGTTCCCTTGCAGTCTGTGGCTGTGGCCAATATCAGTGGCCACATGTAGCCAGTGTCAATGCACTGCATTTGAACCCTGCCTTCACTACCAACGAAAGTTGAGAACACACTACGGGATTAAATGGACCTTTGGTCTGACCCAAACTTTTTTGTCCTAACATTACTAAAATGTCTACGGGATCATATGAGAATGTGAAATTATACTTGTCCACCCTCCGCCATTTGAAGTGCAATAATTTCCTGAGCCAGGATAGCACTTAATACACTCAGATGTCTTTCTATGACTCTGTCCAGTAGCCTTTTTAATTCATGCTGATATAAACTTAAGTATTTGCAAAAACCTGTTAGCAGTGATTCCTACAACTTAGCTACACGTGGTGTGAGGAACTACCTCCATTTGTTTATTCTGAACCTTCTGGTTGTTAGTAGTTTGATCCAATGATCCTTCATTCTGGTACCTAAGGAAAGGACAATCATCCCCTGTTCACTCAGTCTGACATACCACTCATCTTTATAAATGTTCCTGCAGTGTGAAAACAAAACACTGATTTTCTCCTCAGAAATAACAGTTGAAACCAAATATTTTTTACCTTGGATGATCAAATTAAGCCACAAGAAATGGCCTGCCTTTACACAGCTTGCCCTGCTGTTTTGCAGTTTCCAGATAAGACTGTTGATTTAGGTACAAGTTGTTGTCCCTGTTTTCTAAATTTGAGTGTCCAAGTTATAAGATTTTTGCATATTGTTTGATTGGCCTTTCAGAGTTATTTAAGGAAAAAGAAAATGGGAGGTTGGGGTTTCCACAATCAGCACTGACTCAGGCGCACAAGAAGCAAGTCTGCAGAGGGAAAAGGTGGAGTTTTTCATATAAGATGTTTTCTCACTTTAACCACACTGTGACAGATTGTAATGAAAACTCAAAAAAACTTCAGCCAGCCTCTGGCTCTGTGCAAACCTACAGGGGACATTTGTGTTTGCCCAATAGGCAGAAAACCATTTAGAGGCTGGGAGTTTAGTCCCTGTGGTCATCGAACTTCCAAAAAGATATGAACAAAATGCGAGTGTGTTCCAGAATGATTTGGCCTTCAAGCATGCGGTGAGTAATATCTTTTTCTACCAGATTGTAGTAGAAAGTAAGGCTATAAAAGGTCTGCCTATATGAAGGTCTTTAAGTGACACAAAAGTATTTTTGCACAATACAGCACATCAGATGCAAGTTCAAACAATCCAGGATGTATGTGCTGCAGCCCAAGGTTCAGGCATGGTTTAATTAGGATAATTGCCCAGCAGGGTAGTTGTCCCTTTCTGGAGTGCACTGGAAAGTCTAAAAGTACTAGAAGTATCATCTTGCAATATTTCTGGGTATCTCTGTCAAGATTACAAATACCTTAAATTTTCCCAGGCTTCATAGTCGGCAATCTGCAAGACCTCATTCTCATACCAATGAGTAATATTCTTACCGCAGAGCAGCTGGACTGATAATTAAACAAAAAAATCCCTTATATCTCCAAAATAGTACAGCTGAATAACCACCTGTTACAGAACTATGTATGTTGATAATGGTTTTGATTGGTGGGGAGGAGGTATTATTTGTATTTTCTTCTTGTTAGTGTCAGCTGAGTGCTGAACATCCCACTTGTGCCAGGTGCAAAACACACCCTGTACAAAAGGAGCATCTTGCCATGGTTTCCACCCTGAAGAAGTGGAGAAGTTGCTTGTGTTTGTAAGGGGCAAAAGAAACAGTAAGATGTCTCTGGGCACTCTCTCATCTGGAACAGTGGTTTTGGAGTGCAGCCAGCTGAAGCTCAGCCACTCTCTAAACATCACACTTGAAGAGCGATCAGAAAGATTCCTGACACTCAAGTATGTCATGGGAGTTTCCATAAACTGAAACTTCAATTCCCATTGTTCTTAGTGCTATCATGACTGCACGAATGGTTCTGTATCCACTGCCTTTCTTCTCTGTGTTATGAAAACTGGTGCCTTACACAGAGCTTCCAGATAAAAAGATTACGTTTAAAGTTTCCTCATGGAACAAATTTTATTTGATGGATTCCATGTTTTAGAGTCTAAAATTTCTTGCTCTTGGTGAACTTTTACTGAATGTCCAGAGTCCTGAAGTAACCCTGCTGCCATCCCCTGGGAGACTGGCCAAGGAGTCAGGGAGTCTGGAAAGCACCAGCCTTCTAATACCTGGCTTTGCTGTTGGTAATGAGACAGAGGCAGCTTAGCTGAGCCGTTCCAGTGTCTGAGCAGCTTCCTGCTGACTGGAGAACTGGGAAGAATAAAAAGATTTCATCTTATGCAACACGAAACCAAATTCTGAAGAAATGAAGTTTCTTGCTAGCAGGAAACCCCCTTTCCTGGCTGTCCTCAGTTCTAACTTGGATGACTTCATCCTCTCATCTAAACTCAGGATGCTTGTTCTTCTTGACTTGTGGAGTTTCAGTACACAAAGGAAACATATAAAGATAGTGGATTATAATGATTGATGTTAATGAGAAGCACAGAAAGGAATTACCTACATTTAAAGTCCTAATGTGTTTTCTAACACTGTTTCTCTCTAAACAGCTGGGTAAATCAGACTAGGTTTTAACAGATGGTGTTATTTATAGTTCCAGAAACAAATAATCTGACTACTAGAGCTGGAAGGGAATTTACTCTGTCAAAGTCTAGATAGGTTTTTAAGTCAACAAATCTATAGTTATAAATCTATAAAATATGTAGGCCAGAAGCAAAGGTCAGCTCTTTCCCTCTCACATCACATGTAACACAGGCAATAGATTTTCACCTGGTTTCTCCCACGTTTATACCAGCCATTCTTAGAGCAGGAGGCTCCTGCAAAGTGGTGAGGGTGGTGGTTCCTGTGGGAGAGAACAGAGGCCTTCCTCACAGCAAAGGAGGAGGAACTGGAGAAGGTGGAAGCAGCTTGGCCTCGGACAAAAGGAGGAACTCAGAGGTGCAAGCGTTGATAAGTTCAGGAACTTTATCATCATGTGATTGAAAATGAAGGACTCTTCCCCCAGGATGCTTGTTAGAGCTCCCAACAAAGGTACATGACTGCATTTGCCATTAGCTCCTATGTATTTTGGTAATGGGACCGAGCCAAAGGATTTTGATGCAGGTACCATCCACTAAAATTAATAATCATACTGAGTACCAAAATCAGGTAAACAATCTAGGCACTGGTTTTGTGTTACATTGCAATTTCCGAATCGTCGTGTGTATGTGCTGTTCACAATACCTTGTAATTCTTTCTCCCCTATCTCCACGTTCCACAATCTTCTGGGATCTGTCATTCTCTTGCCCTCCGGACATAACCTACTTACCATTTTTCTCTTGCTCCATCAACCTCTTTGCTTTTTGAATACTAACTATTGTTTATGTATTGAATAGTGGATGTATTATGTATTTAATTATATCCTTACCAATTATTCTTCCATTTCATTCAGCACTGGAATATGATGGGTTTTTTCCTAGCTATTCCAGTTCCTTTGATAATAGCTATTATTCTTCTTGTAAATCATGTCTTGCATATAAAACAAAACCTTTTGTACAGGTGTTCCCTTTAGCCAGGGGCACTTGGATTTTAAAGGTCCTCCATCAAGACTCAACAAATGTAGGTTAATCCCACTGTCATAACCTCTATATGAACTTAATTTTCATGAAAGAAACCTGAGCAAGATAGAAATGAGGAGCAACACCTTAAAGAAGATGTAGCATATTTTTATTACTTGAATGACTCTGCATGCAAAGAACACAGTCTGTGTGAAATGACAGAATGTAGCAAAATGAATGTAATCTGCAAAGGAAAAACAGCAGCAGAAAATATTGAAAAGCAGTCACAATAACAGTTCAGGTTAATGAGAACTACTAATAACACTGGTGTAACTGAAACTTCTGAATAGCAGTCCAGCAAATGGAAGCATTTCTATAAAACAGCCAAACAAGACATATTTCCCTAGGTATTTGATCCTATTTGATTTCTGGAACACATGTTAAAAAATTATCATATGTATGGATGGAGAAACACCATAAAAATTTGACTATCCTAAGAGTTTGACTTTCCTTGGCATATTTACTGGGAAGGAAATTTTATGTGAAATGACAGCCAGTACTAATTTTCTTACTTTCATTTGAGTACTGGCACAAGGGGAAAAAAAATGCTAGCCCAGGAGTTGTACCTGTGGTTTTTTAATATATTCTTTGGAGAGTTTTGCTCCACCTGACCTCAAAATATTTCACAAGAAGATATAGTATATTTTCATGAATGCTGAGGGTACACCAGTGATGTTCCCATTCAGAGACAACAAAAATAGACCATTCTCAAAGATCTTGGAAAGGCTGGATGATGATGGCTTAAAATCCAGTTGACAGAAATGGAAGTTTAGTGCTGAATATGAGATAATAAACAGATCCAGGAGAAATGCTGATTTATTATTGATCACTAATTTATCTGCAGAGTAATAATTTGAACAAAGGTATACTGAAACATATACAGGATTCTGGAAATTCATGTCGAATCTACCTGCTGAAAAAATCTTAAGAACTTTGTGGTGGAAAAATACAAAATAGACACAAGAGGTGAATCTGAAGTGAGAGTTTGAAAACGTCAGGGATTACAGAAAGCAAACACCTATTCCCAGAGGCTCTGATGATGTCAGGCAAAACTGCCAAATAATACTTCTAAGCAAGGCCATAGGGCAAGACTTTCTCAAAAGTGGGTCAATGACTATAAACATGCGGCTTGTGCTTCTGGCACCTTCACTTAAAATGAATAGCAATGCTCCAACCAGAAAGAGCCCCTCACAGGTATGAAGAGCTTCCTGTTTATGCCTGTGAGATACATGTCGGCACAGACAGACTGCAAATTACTGCTATCAGTAGGAGGTCAGCAGACAGTTTTTCTGCTTTCAGTTGCAGTTGTATGAGTGCCAAAGAGAAGGCAGAGTCAGAAAAGACTTCAGCAGTAGCTGGCATTCTATCTGCAGTTTTTGGATGAAATGCCAAGGGAGGGGGAAGCATCAGATCCTGGCATTTTAGAAGTAGATGTGGGGAGGTTCTCTAGCAGAAAATCTTTTATGTTATGAGGTTAAATGCTTAAAAATTTTGAAAATTATACTAATGCTGTGTAATAAATACTTCAAGGTGAAGTATACTTCATATTTGTACACAGAGAGGTAAGTATGTGTGGCACTTCCCCTCAGTTCTCTGTCTTAATGGTTACCTTTCTCTTTAAGCGCAGAAGCTTTGACAGTCAACTTCTTAAGCTCAGAGGGACTTAACCTGTTGAGAACAACTCTTACACCTTTAACAAGACCAAATTTCTTTCTCATTTCCTTGTCTATATCCTGACGTGATTCTTCATCATTTCTTTTTTGCAAGACTTCTTTGTATGGGAATTCAGTCTTGTTGAGGAACTGAAATGGGAAAGAGTAGAACTTGACTGTTGGGAAGTGAGTGTTGACTAGTTATTTTCCTCCCACCCCAGTTTCTTTTCATAGCTTTTTTTTCTACAGTCTCACAGACCTTGGGGATGTGGCGTTGCAAGAAGAATTTCATTCAAGAGGGATCTTGCAAGGGAGCCCTTCTCTATTCTTCCATTGTTACTTTAAAAAATGATCATGATGGCACTCATCACCTGTTTTCAGACACCCAACCTTCTCCCTTGGGAAATATCTTGCCATCATATTAAATTTTGCCCTACTGTTCTCTAAATAGCAATAGACTGAAATGCTTTGGTCCTGTTCAAATACTAGAAAAATCTTGCTATATCTCAAGAGGTATTTTTTTCTCAGCATTATGTAATTATATATTTTTTTTTAAACAGTAAAGTCTCATAGGCCTGCAAGCCTTAATTTGATTTCCTCTACAGTGATTGTATCCACTGGATTTCTGTTTAGCTTCCCCACAAAAGCATGAACAAAAACCAGGTCACTCATCTTTCCCAGCCCTTGCCCTGTTATCGTTATTCTGAATAGTGCACTTTGTGTTCAGCTATGTCTAAGAGGAGAGCAATTTACTGTCCATACATAGACACTCACCTGATCATCATAAGTTACCACCTGCTGCCTTTTCCCAGCAAGAGGGGAGCAGTTCTTGGGCTGAGAGATGGTAGTCATCTTGGGTGAAGAGAAATGCGTATCATTTGATGTTTTCTTTTGGGGTGTGGGGGTAGCACAGGGTGTAAGACATTTTATGTTCTGTTTCACAGCATCCTCTCTCAACAACAGTGGATGTGAAACTTGGAATGTTAGTTTACGGACAGAACGACACGTAATGAGCCAAACGGCGGTCTTCATAAACAACATATGGTGGCCAGCTATTTTCATTTCTGCTGCCAGATTTTCATGCCTCATTACATATAGAAGGTAGACTTGACCATTATAGATCATTAGAGCATTTCTCTTAAAGAGAGGAATTTTCAGTTGCTCTCCAATAGGACTAATAGATGAAAGCGTTACCATATTCTTATAATCCTTATTCTTGATATTGGTGAGTGACTTTAAAATTTCTGAAACTACACTGTTAGATGACTTTACAATAAGAGGATAGGATCTTGCTGTCTTTCCATCTAGCTCTTTTTGTGCAAGCTCTTTCACGGGGCTTATTTGGGAACATTTCTCATCTTTAGTTACATCAGGGCTGGAACACTGCCTTGTTAAGTCTGGGCTGCTTGGTATTAAAGACTTTGAAAAATTGTGCCAGAAGGATCTGGAACTCTCTTGCATTTTTATTACTGGCCATATGTAAATTACAGATTGTGTTTCTGTAGCTTGCCTTACTTCAGGGACCCTTCTCTCTGCGGCTAACAGTAGTTGCTGTAGTTTAGATGGGAAGAAAGATAGTGGTATTGATGAGATTTTGGCTTGATGTGGTATCTCTAGATCAGGTTTTANGAAGGATCTGGAACTCTCTTGCATTTTTATTACTGGCCATATGTAAATTACAGATTGTGTTTCTGTAGCTTGCCTTCAGAGACACTTTTCGCTGTGGCTAGCAGTAGTTGCTGTAGTTTAGATGGGAAGAAAGATAGTGGTATTGATGAGATTTTGGCTTGATGTGGTATCTCTAGATCAGGTTTTAAAATCTGAGGTTCTTCAGTAACTTTAAGAGGATCAGAGATTTCAGAAATGAATACTTTGTCTTCTTGGTTAGCATGAGTTAGTGAGAAGCCTCTTTGCAGGGAGTGCTTTGCAGCTGAGGTTTCATTACTCTGAACCTTAAAATCTGTTGAGAACTTGCCTCTGCCAGCAGAGGTCATGCCACTATATTCTAGCATGTTGAAATCTTCCTCGCTGCTCATTTGCCGATCCTCTCCCACCAGAGCAGATTCAGCCCTGGTATCCACCTCCTTACAAGTGTTGTGGTTTGACTTAATGGATTCTGTTTAGACAGATGAGCTTTTGTGAAGGGGCAGCTGTACACGTTAGAAAGGCTTCTGGAGGAAAGAGAATGCAAAAGGAGTTTCAGCAGGTCTCATCTATTTTCACCTCTTTCCCGAAGGGCTTCACTTGTGCAGCCTGACATGCTTACAATAAAAGTGAACAGAAATTAAAATGTGATTACATGTTCATAAATGCATGCGGAGATTTTTCTTTGTTACCTCAAAAAAAATTAATAAACAGAAATATATTTGTCATTTAAGTATTAACTAAAGCTCATCTAGCCAGTAGAATCTTTCTGCAACAGTAATTTGTTGTGAGATATTTCCAATCTTGACTTAAATTGGCAGTGGGTTTCTGCTTGCTTCTGTAGGAATTTACCCAATTCTGCAAGCTGCTGATGGACAGGATCTATTTTGTTTGGGTGTCACACTCCCTCATGTAAGAAGATACAATCTTCTTAGACACGACGCTGTTAAAATCAATGCATATTTTTAATAAAAATGGTCTTAACCAAAGACCTTTGCAATCAGCTTTGTACTTTGCTTGTAGAATGATTTGACTTCAGCAATCAACTTCAGCCTACACTACCCTCTGCTGCAGCAGAATCAGACTCAGTAGCTTTGTCATGGCTTTTAATAAAGATGTAAAAAAATAAAAAAAAATAAGTTCAGATGTTTATCTGATACATATTAAAATTTTCTAAGCACCAGTGTAATTGAAAAATGCTAAACAATCATAAGAATATAGTTGAATTTACAGTAGAAGGAAAAATGGAATTTACATTTGTATCCTGAGAGAAATTAACAAATTAACTTTGAATTAACTGCTGCTTCTCCAGTGGTTATATTCTTCTAGGAATAACCTACTCATCTTAGCACTACAGACATGATTTTGTAGAAAAGAAACATACACACATTACTTGTATATCAATCACATAACTCTAAGGTGTCTTTTAGCCTTCCTAAATATTAAAAAACGCAGTGAGTTTCACCTCCATAACTGAAGAGGTTCTACTACTTAACTTACAAAAAGAAATGTAATAAAGACAAGTTCAGCAAGCCTCTGTTTAGGATCATGAAAATTAAGTTTTCTGAGTCCTTTTATCTAGTAAAAATGAATAAACTGAAAAATAAAATGACATTTCTTCGTCATCTAAGCTGTATCTCCTGCATTTATGATGCATACATCGAGATATAATCACCCAGTTCCAGGACTCTAATCAAGAATAATTAGAAATAATTATATCAATTGCCAGGAAGTTATTTGAATAATTAATTGTACATATAGGAGGAGTGAGGCCTTCTGTAGAAGCAGACTGTAAATCAATTTTTTTCCCTTGCTTTATCTGATGAGCAGGGCTTTTTTTGTTCTGCTTTTTCACTTCTGGTTTTAGGGGGTTTTACTACATCCAGCATTGTGGTATGATAAAGCTAGGGCTGGTCTTCTGATCTAGAAAGTCTATTAGCACCTTAAAAAATGCAAAGTCTCAGAAATCTAGAGACACAGCAAGTAAACTAAAATTAAAGAAAAAACAAAGTAAGAAAAAAGGTTTATATTTTTGAGATAGAGAAATCCTGGTTAACTGTGAAGCCAGCTGAAAAACAGGCAAGTATCACCGCAGAAGAGAAAGTCTCTGATTCTCTGAAGTCATAGCTCAACTGTGAAAGATCTGAACCAATTGATGTAGTGATGGGGCTCATCTGGATAGTCTCCAACTTTGATGATTAATGTACTGTACCTTACAGTGCACATCTTAATGTACAGTGGTGACCTTGGTTGTGTCATTTTGTCAGTCTTTGAGTTTAAGAGATTACCCCCTGTGTCATGGGTCTCAAGGTTCTCCATAAAACTGAAAAAGGAATGACTCTATTTACATGCCTTAAAATGCCCTTATTTACACCCAAAAAAAAAAAAATCTGAAAGAAATCCTTCTTTTTTCTTCCACCTTAAAACTTGCAGACTGCAAAGCAGAATCTCACACTTAGGAACTGAGCAGCACAGATTTCAGGGTATAAATCTTTTCCATCTGAACTGGTCTCACAATCTTATTTTTATGACTGTGGCTCACCATTGCCCTATCTTCACCTGAGATGAAGACAACAAAGAGTCTTAAGAGAACTCACAAAAATGACTAAAATTCATATTTCAAGTTTCCTTATTTTTGATAAAAATGTGTCACGCACATGCAAGGGGTCCTTCTAGCTCAGTCCCTGCCTCTGATGGTGGCCAAAAGCGGAGGCCCAACAATAATTTGAGTAGAGGCCATGCACATGGTGGCAATTTCCTGGATGCCCCCCATCTTTTGAGAGTGGGAGGCACAGGGCCCTGCTGAGCCAGCAAGGCTTTCTCCATGGGTTTCCTGCTGGCACCAGGCCCTGCTGTGTAACACCCTCCGCTTCTCCATCACGTTCGACCTCACAGTGGTGCCCACGGGGCCACATACGGCCAGAACACGTCCTCAGGCTCCCGATTTGGGGTCAAGCCCCGGCCTCAGCAGTACAGCCAGTGTGGGCTGGGGGAATGGAACAAGGGGATGAGGTTTAGTTACCATTACAGCCAGAGCACAGGCGCCGGGCTGGAAGTGCAGCCTTCAACTGCAGCAGCAACTGCTGTGGCAACTGCCAAAACTGCAGAGAGCCTTCCAGAACCTTCCAATGGCTGCTGGACACCGGCAGCTTCAACAGCTGCTCCGGGTGACACCGGCTGCCCCCAGCTGCACCAGCCACTGCCTGCAGGCCCCGGGCTGTGCCCGCATGGCCACGCTGTGCCCCTGCCTTGCCAGCTGTGCCCCAGTGCCCACCCCACATGAAGGGCAGGGCCCTCGGCACCATGCGGCTTCGATCTCTGTATGGACTGTTCACTGAGAGAGTCAGACTCAATGATCCTTCTGGGTCTCTTCCAACACAGATGATTCTGTGACCTGTACCATGGAGCCAACCCTTGTGTCCCTCTACCTTTCTGTCCCAAGGCTGCAGTGGCTGGGACCCCTGGGGCCAGGGATGGCAGCTCTCCCTGTGGCTTACTGAGCATGCATCCCACCTTTCCTGGGGGAGCCCTGGAGGCCCTGCCTGAGCCCTCCCCATTGCAGAGCCTGGCCACAGTTCCTCGCTGCCCGTTCAGATGTCCTTGTCCTCCAGCCAGGGCCTTGGTGGCTCTGGAAGGGAAGGCATTAGCGTTCCCAAGCCTGCCTCCTTGCCTTTCCTGAGTGCTGTTTCCTTTGCATTGCCAGGCAGTGCTCAGGAGTAGGGACAAAAAAAAGCCCTGTGGCCAAAGTGGGTAATGAAATCTCCGCCCCTGGCACGTCTGTGGTGGCCCAGCCCACTTCATTATTCCCTGCTGTGGTCCAGCTCAGCTCAGTCCAGCCCTCCAGGAACCTGGGTGACAGCCCATCTGCTGTGCTCTGCTGGCAAGGAGGTAAGGAGGCTGCAAACTAGAGGATTGTGTTCCTTACCTGCTTACAACTTGGAGAGGGGAGAGAAGGTTTCAATATCAACCCTCTATCTGTCTTTTTCACACTGATTTAGGAATGTGACACAGCATGTCACAGACAGTAAGTAGATGTTAGACTTCGTATTGACTTTTTTTTTTTTTTTTTTTGCCTGCACAACAGTTTTCTTTAAATGCTTAGGGAAAAAAGTCAAATATCAGTGGGTTCTGGCCCAAGTCCTAGCATATCAAGCACTTGCTCATAATACACTATGTTTAATTATCTGTTTCAGATGCTGAGATGTGACATATAAATACGACATACTGATTTTGAAAAGAGGTGGCCTCCTTCAGCTTGTGACAAATCCTGTTTGGAAACAATGCATAGCCTCCAAGGGGAAACTTGAAGAATAGGAAAAGGCAAGCACCCCTGTACAGGCGGAGAGAGTAAGCTATGACTATATGCAGCACCAAAGCAAAGAGCACTACACAGACATGCTTGTGGCCATGCAAAGCACCAGCCAAAGTTTGTGTATGCATCAGAAAAATACGGGTTTGTAGTGTTTCCTACAAGAGACTATGCCCTGCCAGCATGCTGCAGAGCGCAGTCGAGGCACTGGAATGCATCAGCTGTGTCAGATGTGAGCTCTGTGGATGCGAGATGCCCTGCACAACTCATCAGTGTGTCAGCACATCCTCCCATAACTCTGCTGCCAGGATTCTTCCACCACTCTGAGTACCAGAGCACCTGAGGTGCTCATTTCAGCTACAAGCTGATGGTGTCCCTTTTCTTGTAATTTGTGGCTCTTACCAGCATGTGGCACAAGAGACTGAGGGGACTGCCTGCGCTCCTTGAGCAAGTTTTTTTGGGGCCTTACAGCAACCCAGAAGGGCACTAAGCAAAGCAGATGCTGGAGAAGTTCTGTCTAGTGAACCAGAATTTTCTTGATCTCATTGCTTCTATGCACCTTCCATAGTTGAACAGATTAATTGCACTCAAATATCTTCCTTTTTAAATAATTCTGCTTATTCCAGTCCTTAGTTGATGCCTGGTCCTCATTGATTTTATGGTCACTAGGGAGCTAGATGCTTTGTGGTCACCAGCTGTCTAATGAAGATGGGGGAATTATATCTCTCAATGGTAGACCCTTGGGTCTGTCTGGTTTTCATAATTGTAAGTCCAGCTTCTTGTGCTTGGGCACAACAGTTCAGCATCACTCAGTAGCATACAAGAGCATGGACTGAGCTAAGGACCGCCCAGGGAGACAGTGGATTCACCATTCCTGGAGGTGTTTAAGGAATGACTGAGTGTGCCAGTTAGCTCTCAGGTTGGACTCAATCTCAGAGGGAGGTCTTTTCCCACCTAATTGATTTTGTGTGAAAGTATACAAGGATCTTACATATGACAAACAAACGTGACACATTCCACATTTTCCACCACCTGCGCCCCCAGGGCCGCCGGGACAGCCCGTCCCGCCCCTGACGGCCCGCGGCGTCTTCCGGGCCGGCAGAGGGCGCGCCTGCCGCGGGACGGAGTGGGCGGTGCGCGGCGGCCATGGCGGTGCTGCTGGAGACCACGGTGGGCGACCTGGTGATCGATCTGTACACGGAGGAGCGGCCCCGCGGTACGAGCCGAGCCCGCCGGCACCGGCTTTCCCTTGGCCCCGCCGGCACCGGGCTCGCCCCTGCCCCTTCCCCCCCAGCACGGGCTTTCCCCTTGCGCGGGCAGGCGGCGGCCTCCAGCGGGACAGAGGCCGGGGGGAAGCAGTCAGAGCTTGCGGCCACAAATGTAATATCTACTAAAGCGAAGGGCTGCCGTGATCTTCTTTCTCAAGTTTCTGTTCTTTGAAAAGAAGCGGGGGGTGGGGGGGGGGGAGTGTTTTTCTGTATAACGAGCCGTGTTTAGGGTTCTTAAAGGTGATTTGTTGGAAGAGCGGAAATGTTACTTCTTTGAGCATTTCTCTCAGCGTTTATAGGTTGTACCCTGATAAGTTTCGACACAGTCTGCTCCAAAACCACATTCCTACACATGAAACTAGGTATTTGTTACATCTGTTCTTTCTGTATCTGGAGCTTCCTTTTGTAAATGTTGGAATGATTTCTTACAGCTTGTCTGAATTTCCTGAAGCTCTGCAAAGTCAAGTACTACAACTATTGTCTTATTTATAATGTACAGGTGAGTATTCTCAATTCCTTGGATTTTGGTTGGTTTAAAACCACAAACATGAAAGCAATATCTTATGTATTCTCCTTTGTGACAGAGGGATTTTATTATACAAACTGGTGACCCCATGGGAACTGGCCGTGGAGGGGAATCTATATTTTGGTAAGTACTTATGTATAAAAATCATACATGCATAAGTGTGTATATATATATATATATGTATATCAACAGAGAATTTGTGTAAGGGAATTAGATTACCAGTTAGATTGTCTTCAGCTCTCATGGGGCAGAATTACTGGTGGGAAATAAAAATGTTGATGCATAAGCTTCTTTGGTTGTCATACTTAGATACCTTTTAAATTTCTATGCTGCCTTTGGCCATTCACTGTTTTTTTCTGAGCATTGTTCTGTCTCTGACCTTAGAAGTGAAGTTAAAAGTAACAACTTGTACATACATTTCTGTCTGTTTAAAAGCTGGCAAATAACCATATGTTTTGTAAGAGAAGTATCATAACTAAGTGCCCTATAGAAGACAGAATCAGTTAGCATTGTTAATGCATTTATTATTATTACAAAATGTACTAAATTGAGCATGAGCAGAACACAGAGGCTCTACTTGATTTCCTCTGTGTATAAGAAAGTGATCCCCTTATTTTAGTCATGTTGAATGTTTATAAGGAAATCACTTTTCTTATTTATTTGTTCAAGACATTTTCAGTGGTCATGCAGACAAGAGTTGAAGAAATAATTCAAACAGCTAGGATGGAGCAAAGTGCACATGTTATATATGATGCCTGTGAAACAGTTGTTAAAAGTAGAATTAAAATTACAGAGCAGAACTAATTACTGGGGAGGTGCTGGGGAACACTATACAGCAATAAAGAGTGAGCTGGAACAGAGACAGTGTTGCTAGACTGGTGTTGGCTTTTGTAAGTCAGTCTGTCAGAGCCTCTTAAATACAAAACCTGGAACTCATGGGTCCATGAATCACCATTCCGGTGGTCCTGGAAGCAGTGTGACTGTGCTAAGCAGATGCAAGTCTAGGTTGGTAAATTTGCCAGACTTGAGCTGTCTCTGCACACAAGAAGATTAGGTTTATTTTGGTATTCTGCTCTGTTGCAAGTCTTCTGAGACTTCCTGGTATGGCAAATGGGGAAGTACAGTGTGGTGAGAGAGTGCCAGATTCTGTCTGGCACTAGCTTGGAGTAGGTCAGTTCATCTTTTGTACCTGTTTGCTACTGCTGCAGTCCATGAAACTGGAGTTTCCGTTCTTACAGGTGTAGTTTGAATCCTCTCTTCATAGAGGCTAACACCTGCTTAGCAAACACGACACTGTCCTTAAATTTTGGCAAATACGGATATTGACCACACCTCCATCAGTTTATGGAGTGAGACGAAATAAGTGATATCAGGGTTAGACTTAAAAAATTTAAAAGAATGCAACAATTTGCTATATCCTGTATATCCCAAATTACTGTATGTAGTCCTGTCTGCGTGATGAACTGATTTTACACGTAGATTTATTGGTTTTGTGTTTATCGTAGAAGATAAATTTTTTGACATAAGTTACTGCATTTTTACAGTGTGGAAGAACTTATTTTCACAGAACCCACTTGAAATGTGTTGTCGCTTCGTGCCTCAGACAAATGTTATATACTGCATTTAAAAACATATAAATATACCCCCCATCCCTCCCACCCCCCCAAAAAGCCTCTGTGAAATGTCCAGAGAAAAATTTGTTGTTCCCTGTAATATAAACTATGTAAGTGTACAGGTCCATAAATATGTGCATGGGTGCAGTGTAAATTCTAGGTTTATTTGAAGGTCAATGTAAAAATTTTTTGAGATGTCATTTATGGTTTTACAATGTTTGATTAGCTCACTTTTAAAAATTCCTACTTCTTGTAACGTATTTGTTACATTTTTTTTTAGTCAACTCTATGGTGATCAAGCTAGATTTTTTGAGGCAGAAAAGGTGCCGAGAATCAAGCACAAGAAGAAGGGAACTGTGTCCATGGTGAACAATGGCAGTGATCAGCATGGATCACAGGTCAGCATATGGTGTTGGTACAAATCTAAGTAACTAAAATGCAAATTCCATGAGTTTACAAATGCACAACAATGACAGGGTAATGTCAAAAGCATTATCTTGTAATACTGTCAAAAGGCATGTGAGAAACCAGCCATAGCTAAATGTTTTGCATAGCATTCCAGGTGCCAATGGGTAGTTGGTTACAGATAGAGAAATTAAAATGCTCAGATTCAAATCCTGTCCTAGATTAATTTTATCTGCTAGTACTCAGTCCTGTATTTTTTTCTTTTATTTATTCCTCTATGTTAATGCCTTAGTGTGATTTTGTTAATGTATAAAATGGTCAGGAAAAAAATTCTGTAGTTAAATGGAAGTGAAAATTAAGGAAACTGGGTTTTGAAATAATGTTGGAATTTTCTGGTTATGACTTTGTGTTAGTTTGGAAACTGAAATCATCAGTTTCTCCTGTATGGTTACATGAAAGTGTGCATTAATAATGGAGGTTTACAGTTTTACCCCAGTGCTGGTATAAAACAGTTTTTGAAAGTGGTATTGTTCCCTTTGCTGTTTGCTGTTCATGCACACAAAGTTTATGCTGTGGGTAATTCTTTTTACTTATTTTGTAAGGTTTTTTTATGTTTAAAGCTCATAGAACGCTATTATTTCTCAATTATTATCATTTTAGGTACATTGTCACTTCTGTGAATTAAAATGCCTCACTTGTAATATCCATATATTTTAATTTTTAGAAAGAGGGATTTTTAATAATCAAAGAACAATTTTTAAAAAGGTAGGGTTTTATTCCAGCTAAAGCTTGTAATATATGCAGGTAATTTTGCTGCTGCCCTGCACTGTGTATATTAAGTTGCATGGTTGGGGGATTTAGGAAATAGATACGACATTTGTATTTATATTTAAAATGCAGCCTGCTAGTGTATATGCAGGCACATGGGAATGAATGCTGTTCCCAAGAACATGATTGCAGCTTCTTCCTGGGGAAAGAAAAATTCCAGTAAGGAATTACATGGAGTTGCCTTATGAGTATAGTGTAGCTTAGTATGACCTATACCAAATACTAACCAGTCTTTAAGTGTGTTGTAGAGAGAATGAGGAGTGGGATGTTACCAGTCAGACTGTAAAGTGTGGGTGCAATGGTTGTGTTCTGTTATTTGTGCATGTCTACCTCTTCCTCCCTCCTTCATTACCAAGTGCCCTCTATCTTTAATTTGTTACCAAATGCTCAGCTGGTATCAATTTTCCTAGTTTCAGTTTTGCCTTAAAGTGAAAGATCTGATTTGTGCCAAAATACTTTCCAGTGCCAGTTTGAGTTGATCTAAGTCAGTATGTGCTAGCTCTTCTCTCAATGCTACTGCATCCTGTTTTTCAGGAGACAAGGGTTTGTGGAAGAAAGGAAAAAGGTCTGGATAGAATTAGATAAAGGTAGTCCTATGGGAGTTTGTGCCAAATTTATGAATAAGTACCTGCCGAATGCTGCTTGGTGAACAGGTGATTTGAGCTCAGCTCCCAAGGGGTAGCCTGGCTCTTTCTGTCCTCTCCCTTTCATTGGCTGTGATGCCAGTCACAACCTTTGCTGGTCTTGCTCAACAAACGTCCCCAGCAGAGAGCTCTCTGCTCCTCCTCTGCCCATCTGGTTTTGTGCCCGATTACCAATTCAAACCAATTTACAGAAGGGTCCGGTGAGCTGCACCTGCAGGCTCATGCAGGGGGAGATTTCCTCAGGCAGTGGCTGTGAGCTGTAGGTTGGCTCACCATGTTCTCAGAGCTGATGGAAGAAGACCAATCTTCTACAAAAGTTGGGAAGAGTTTTTTTTTTCCCCACTGAATTCAGCGAGAGTGTGTTAAGGTAAAAAAAAAAACCAAAATCTGAATTTTTCTATTTACTGTTCCTAGTTTCGTATCTTCTTTTGTAGTTTCTCATTACTACCGGGGAAAACCTGGATTACCTTGATGGTGTACATACAGTATTTGGAGAAGTGACAGAAGGCATGGATGTATTGAAGACAATTAATGAAACCTTTGTAGATAAGGATTTTATCCCATATCAAGATATCAGGTGTGACTGCTTTAAACTTTACTCTTTTTGAGGAATACATTATAATTTAATGAATTTATCTGCCTTTGGAAGCTAGATGAATATCATGATGTCAGGTGACCTGTAAATGCTATCTTAAAATACATTTTTTTTCCCAGTATTACTGGTAAAATAAAGAAGCACTAAATAAACAAGTATGTACAAAAATATTCAGCTCTGTTGCCCTTACAAAAGTGTCGGTGCTAGAATTTACAAGCACACAGTCAGGATATATGGCTGTTTGGGACACAACTGAGAATTAGTGGGGCTGGTTTGCTATTAGTTGGATAAACCAAGTTGTACTTGCATGTAACCAATGCTGATCTTGATTTTGTTTTCTTGAAGGATAAATCACACAGTAATTTTAGATGATCCCTTTGATGATCCACCTGGCTTGTGTGTTCCTGATTGCTCTCCAGAACCTACAAAGGAACAGCTTGATGTGAGTGTTAGTGACAGGAAAAAGTTGGAAGAAATAATTAAATAACTTTATCTCAATTAGTGTCCAGCACAGATTTGGCCAAAATGAGTCTTAAGATTTTGTCTCTCAAGTCTCTGTCCTGAAAGAGCTACACGTTTTTTCACACAGGGGGTGTTCTTCTGCTGTGCCAGCTTGAGTTCTGATATGCCAAATGCTTGTCAGTTATTTGGAGCTACTGTTCTCTTTAATCAAATACCGCTGCTTAACCTTTCAAGAGAAGGTTAAAAGCATGACTTGGGTGCTCCCCCCTGTGACTGATGGAGTTATGTTTGAAAGCTGCATTTTAGGTTTCTGTTTACAGTGTAGATAAGCAGAGCATTCACAATATTCAACGCTGGTATTACTGGTTTTCTGTATACTCTGGTAGACGAAAAAATATAACTAACATTTATTAATATTAAAATGGTTACTGCTGTTTTCCTTTTATATGTGAATGGTCTGTGTTTCAGTGGAAGTAATCTTGGTCATTCTTTGAGTTACATGTGCAGGCACACGTACTACTGCGGGCTGTTTGTTCAAACAGAGGGAATTTTCTAAAAAATAATTGCAGTTATTAATAATTTACTCATCGTATGCAGTTGCAGAAGTTGTATGTGAGATTATTTCCTTGTACGGAAACAGTTGTTTAGAGCAATTAGTTAATTAACTAGAGAGAATATTGTTTATTTTTAAGCTTAATACATACAATTACAAGATTGAAATTAGGGTTTTATGTGTGCACTGTGGTTAATCTCTGATGTATCTTCAAATATGTTAAGAATAAGGTACTTAATAGCTCACTGCCAGCTGCATAGAGATGTGAAGAGTTGTACTGAGTTCTCTTCCCTTGTAGCCTGTCTGAAGATAGGCATAGAAATGTCTATAAGAAAGGCAGCATTCTAGAGATGCTGGGGAGGAGAAAAAATTAAACTTCAAGTCCTGCCTAGGTATAGATGTGTAAAGACAAAATTATTATTGTGATATATTCTATTTAATGTCTTGCTAGACACAACAGATATTTGCGGTGTTCCTTAACCTTCATTTCTGGCAGGAGCTGTCTGGAATAGAAATGAGTTAACACTTGTGGTGAGATGTTGAGTATTAGGTGGGCATATAAAAGAAATTAGATCACTGAATATGGTTCAGACTGGTCGTGAAAGTTCAGAAATAGTTCACAGTGCCTGAAATATGAGGATAACATCTCTTTTTTTCTAATCTAAGTGGGAAGAACAGAATGAAAGCCCAGTTATGTAAACATACAGTGCTTAAGCATTTTTCATGTCTTGAGGGGTGAGGGGAGAGGTCATCCAAGTAATAGTTGGAAAGTGAGAAAGAATTTTTGGCTGTGGCTTGGTAATAAATAGCTTTTTCCTTCATTTTTTAGAGTGGCAGAATAGGAGCAGATGAAGAAATTGATGACATGAAAGGACGGTCTGCAGATGAAATAGAAGAAGTTCAGGCAGAAAAAGAAGCAAAAACTCGTGCCATTCTTCTGGAAATGGTGAACATCGTTCTGTATTTACCTTTTAGATCTTATTTCAGTGTATGTGCATGTTATTAAGTCTAGAAGGATGTGTACTACTTACCTTGGAACTTACCTTGGAATTACTTACCTGGTGATGATGTCATGTTTCAGAATCTGCTATTAAATATCTGTTGTGCAATGAAAGAATTGAGCAGGAGCACTCATGTTGTCGTTTTCTGATAAAACCAGTCATTGTCAAAATGGGCCAGTGGAGGCTTTCTAAAAACTTGCTGGAAATGCATCCAATTAAAAAATGTGACATATATAGTGTGCTACTGAATACCTGCAGTCCTGGAAAAGGTTTAGCATGCCTGGGAGAGAGCTGAGCTAATTTGTGACAAACTCCAAAGAAGCATACAAACCACTGAAGGATGAATGAATCCATCTCACCTCTTTACAACTACCAAATTCAAATTTATGGTGAATAGTTTGCAGCTGAGACTAATTCCAAGGTCAAGCCAGATATGGCCACAATGTTGCAGAAGATTTGTAGGGACAAAAAGGGTGCACTTCCACCTTTTAGTGTCTGTTCATTATGTTAACAGGAAAAGCGAAGTAGAATGTATTTGTGAACTTTCATGAAGTCCAGCGGTGGAATTGCAAATAAGTAATAAATTTTAGGTGCTATAGAAAACACTTTTTTTTGTGACACCAAGTAGGAAAAATATTTTATTAAGTTTTGATTTTGTGATAGGAATGTGAGATCACGCAAAAGATGTGTTCCCGGTGTGCTGCGTTGCCTGTAGAGAGCTTTAGGCAGAAGTGATGAATGTCTTTTTTCTGTATCCCAGGTGGGAGACTTACCAGATGCAGACATCAAGCCACCAGAAAATGTGCTGTTTGTTTGTAAACTGAATCCTGTGACCACAGGTGAAGACCTTGAGATAATATTTTCACGATTTGGTCCCATTAAAAGGTAATTATGATAAAAGAGAAAACCTTCTTTGTTAAAACTCAGCTTGCTTCCTCCCAGTCTGTTTAGGTTTGGCTATTAAGGAGTAGTCTGGTGTCTCCAGAGCTGTGTTCTGCATCTGGATAGAGACCACAACAATGGGGATAAAAAGGCAGATATAGCTAGATGAGTGTCCTGTCCCAGCAGTGGTTTTAAGGGAAAGCCTAGGGAAGTGTAGGAACCAAGAAAGTGTATGACACTCCTCCCTGCCCCCTGTCCTCTCACTCCTTTCAGCAGTTTTTATATCAGATGCTCAATGAGCTGGATACAGTCTCTGGGTTTTTCTTTCCTGTGGGAGTATGTGTGGTTTGAGATAAAGCAGCAAACATCTGTGGCATCTGATACACTCCTTGTAAGGTGTTCCTCATTCCTGCTCCCCTTCTCAGTTTTTACCTTGGCTTCTAGTAGTTTCATCTGATTCCTCCTGGTACTGCTATCAAAACACACGATGGGCAGTGAAATCTGCTTTCCTACACTCCCCTATCCTACGCCCGAGAGTTATGTTTTTTCCTTTCTAAAAGCACTAGGCTACATATTCATGCTTCTTCGTAGTAGAGATTTCCTTACCTTGTTTTGCTTTTCTTGACCTTTTCGTGTTCTTTTCATCTCAAGATGAGAGAACCAGAACTGCACATGGTTTTGAAGAAATTACAGATTTATGGTGGAACCGTTTTGTTATTATTAATCTCAACTCCTTTTCTAGTGAATGCTAAAGCTGTTGTTTTTCATTTGGGTTTTTTTTTGTTTGTTTTGGGGGTTTTTTTACAACGTACAGTTAGGGTTCCATCCATGCTTTTCTTGTTGCATTTACCTACATCGTATTAAGGTCATTTGCTGTCTTGTTGGTCTTGTAAGGACTTTCTGCAATTTCTTCAGTCTTTATTTTTGCTACCTTTAAAAATTTAGTATCATCACCACAATTTAGTACCATCAGCAAACTTAGAATTAGTTTACTCTTACCTGGTCTTTTGCATGTTTATCGATGCAAAGATGTTCCTTATGCCCTTGGTGCTTACTTTCCCCAAAAGTCTTTGGTGCAGGAGTTTATTAGAATTTGCAGAGGGATTTCAAAAGACTGCATAGAATGGATCATCATCATCATCACCATACATGAGCATACTGACTCTCTTAGAGCACTTCACTTAAGTTTATTGAGGTGGTCTGGAGTAGGTCGTGTGTATTCAGATGGATGCTAGCTCTGTTCTGCTTGGAGTTTCTAGCAGTTTGTGCAGTACTGGCACACAGGCCTGCAGGCTCCCAGATCTTAAACTATCCCAGATCTGTGTGTGGGTGAAATTGGCATTATGTGCCACTCTTACAGCTCCAGCATGATTTCTCTATGCCCTAGAGATTTCTAATTTATTTTCCTCTTTCAGTCTGTTCACTACCTCTTCTGCAGACCTCCCAATTTCAGATAGGTTCTCTGAATAATCCATGAAGGAGGGTTCTTCTGCAAAAGCATTCTCCATTCTGCTGAAAAGAATTCCTATAGCTTGTCTGAACAGCCTTATGTACTACTTTTTTTTCTTTTCCCCCGTTTTTTTCTTCTTCTTTTGGCCTTGATCATCTTTTTGATTGTGGATCCTGATTTGTCACTTCCGCAGTACACATAAGGGAGGTCTCACATTATTAAGTCTCACCTTAATGCCACATTTCCTGCCCTTGTTGCCAGCCTGCCCACCTTCAGTATCCTGTAGTCAGAATTCCTATGTCAAGTACAAAAGTTGGGTAATACTGATGCAATATTGTATTCTTCCCATTATGCACTACTTACTCAGTACTTTCAGGCTTCTTATTTTTGGCCAGTGACCTGCCTGATAAAAAGATGGGCTGATAAAGAGGTGCTTTCTAAGAAGAGAAAGTTTGTCAGAGAATGTTTGTTTAAACTTTGCTTAAAACGACCGAGAAAACAGAACGTGAAATTTCTTGTCTTGCATTAGTGAAATGCAAAAAATTAGTAACAAATAGTAGTGTTGGAAAATATATTTTGTTTGTAATTAGAAATTCATGTCTAGTTCTACACTTCATGGTAACCACTTGTGAGTTTACTGTAGTTGCTCAAAGTAATGTCTCATGGATTTTTTCTTGCAGATGCCCCCAGATCACTAGGGGGTGTCAGAATCAAGTGTTATAATACCTTCAAGGTGTTTTGATTTTGTGAGTTGGAGTTTTGGGGTGGTTTTTTTTTTTTACTTTCCCTTTTAAGCAGTGCTGTCCTAAATTACATTTTTTGCTCCAACACCATTGACATTTTAATTTCATCTCAATTTTTCAGCTGTGAAGTGATCCGAGACTGGAAGACTGGTGAATCTCTTTGTTATGCTTTCATTGAGTTTGAAAAGGTATGGGTTTTTGGTATGAACTGTATGTAGATTCTGTGTGTAAAAGCCCCTTTTTGGTATACTTCCTCTAAGGAAAAACACTGACATCTTCAAGTGTGGGGTAGCTAATATTTACTGTTATTGACTCTAGTTATACAAGTTGTAGGTCCTAAATGAGGCAAACATTTAAGTCTTTATCTGTTTGAGCAGGCAGTACAAAAATGTTCTTAGGTTGTCTTGAAACCAGTGGGAAGGGATCAGGCCCTTTTTTTCCTCAGAGCACCTTAAGACTTTGAAGAGTTAAAGAAGGGAATGCTGGGAGCATGTAGCATAAAGAGAGGAGGGTGTATGGAATAAGATAGATCAGTGTGTACAGTAGTGTTCTCTTCTGGGCTTGGAAGTGATGCTTGTGGTATCAACACACTGCTCTTACTGTGAGATTGATGGTGGTAGTTCTCTTGTGGTGCATAGCTTTGTATGTGATGGTATCTCTCGTCTGTGAGGAAAACACTGGAAAAGTGTTCTCACTTTTCTTTAGACTACTTACGTAGTTAAAATGGAGCTTTTATTAGTTGTCCTATTTTCCTTTTTTTCCCCTGAATGTATTACACATGCCAAACGTGTAGCTGGATTGGCAAATTAAAATAGTGAATTGGGATTTGAAATGCTGATATTCAGACAAAGCATAACTATTTCTTTTGAAATGGTACAATGCAAGAACTGTGGCACTTTAGGCAATTTCAGAAAGAAATGTATGCCACAAAGCTGTTGAATTTGTGTTTGAGCTCTTCAGTGGTTATTCCTATGAAATAATCGTGACTCAAGATTTTCTTGGTTAATATCAGGAGGAAGACTGTGAGAAAGCCTACTTCAAAATGGACAATGTGCTGATAGATGACAGACGGATACACGTGGATTTTAGCCAGTCTGTTGCAAAGATTAAATGGAAGGGAAAAGGTAGGTACATTTGCAGTTCTTTGATCCTCATAACTTAATAAGCCATGACTTCTAAACTAAGCATTATATAAAGAGTTAGGAGTTTAAATCGTCTCATCTTCAGGGCTATGAATTTCCCTGGTACTGTAATAAATAGAGCAACACAGTTGTTAGCTCTTCCCTTCATTTTTTTCATAAGAAAAAGTAGAAGGGTTTCCTACTGTTACATTAACATTGCATTGCCACTGATTACCTTTTCAGCCAATGTATTTTTGCCACTAAAACATTTTTTATCTCAAACTTTGGATGTGATTTTTTTTCATTTTACTTATTAGCAAAATAATATGACAATAATTGTTATTTTCTAGTTACTTTTCTTTATTCACTGTATGACAGTCAGGTGTATACAAGAAAAAGTCAGTATTCAGGCCAGGGGTTTCCTCTCTTCACCTCCTGTAGGTCAAACATACTGAATGGCAGGCAGGTTGTATGTTACAAAAACCCGGTTTTAGGTGTTTGAGGATGTTTTGGGAGGAAAAGGATGGTGGAAGAGGTGGATGCAGTGGTTATTTGTTTACTGGGGGCATGAGGAAAACACTGGACTTGGAGAGGTGTCTGTGCATTGCATTGGTGACATTCTTGTGTGTCATTTTCTAAAACTGCAGTCAGCCCTCAGTTGTCGGCGGGAGTTTCTCTGGGTGGGGTTCTGGTCATGAACACTGGGATACTGGACTTTGTCCTGCACAGAGCTGAGATGACTCTGTAGTATGTCTATACCAGATGCTGCAGTGCATCCTGTATTGACTGCCTGCATGGGAAACTCTGTCTGAGGTCTAAATTGTCCAAAATATTGGAAAGCTATATTGTCATCTTGTGCTTATATGGTACCCAAAAAATGACCTTCCACCTTCGGAAGGGGTTTCTGGCCTAGCCAGTGAGTGTTGCAGTTCTAAGTATGGCCGTGAGAGGGCAGCACGTTGCTGTAGTTTGTTGATCTGTGCCCTGGTACTTCAGTGAGTGAATGGAAACTGAAATCTATCGTGTCCCTCTTTAAATCTAGGCGTGAACCTTTTTTTTTTTTTTTTTTTTGTTTTCTGTTTGAATTCTTAACCTGTAGTTGTCTCAGAGGTTTCCCTCAGTGCAGACCAGAGCAAAAAGTCATTTAATAATGAGAACAGTCTGTGGGCTTTCATGGTAACAGAATTTTAAGTAGTGTGATACAGGATCTGTAATAGAAATGGGACTAAGCCAGTTGCTGAATCCTGCTTTGTGATCCTCTTTATGTGTTGTCTCTGCTGGACATGAGGAGAAAGCTGGATATTGTTTAAGGGGATCTGCAAGCAAGAGAAGGACAGAACATCACAACTTGTCCTGCTCTCTTCTACTCTGTTACACAAATGTCAGTGTTGTTTCTGGAACTGCATCCTGCTATGGACCTCTCTATGGTTTTGAAGAGCCCCTAAATCATAATCAGAACTTAAAGATAGTTCTGGGTATTGGTTGTGTTTGTGGTTATAGTGAAATGAATGTATTTTTTGTGGACAGGTGGGAGGTACACCAAGGAAGATTTCAAGGACTATGAGAAGGAACGTGACAAACCTTCAAAACTTGCTCTGAAAGAGAAGGTAAAACCAAAGCAAGAGTATCCTTTTCTGCTCAGAGGTACTTTTTGAATTAAGTAGAGTTTATGAAAACAGCCTGGAAAAAAACTTCTTATTTTTAAAGCCTGCCAAATGGATGTTTCCCTGCTACTTCATATAACCATTTGGTATTTGAGATGTAATTAAGCATTTTTGGTTTTTCACATGATAAGCTTTGATTAATTTAGTCAAATCAGAATATGCTGTTTCACTTCCATGTTGTGTGCAGGTAAATAATGTTTTGAGTCTGAAATATGTGTTAAGTCTTGATAAACTCTTGTCAGATAAACAGGGATTTATTTGCTTCCCGGGCTGTTGTGTTCTGCTCTTTACTGATACTGGGTAACAGATCTGTCCTTAACCAACACCATCAGTGCCAAGTATGACCTTGTGCTGGATGAGGATGTAGAAGAGTCTCACACGAGTCAGTCACATTTGGCTAAAAAACAAAAGAAGAAAAAGCACCACCACTCTGAAGATGAAGATGACGACAAGAGGACCAAAAAATCTAAGGTACTTGCCTCTTCATGGATTAGCTTTATCCCTGTTCATTGTTTTCCTCATAAAAGAAGCCAGGAAAAAGAAGTCTGATATTGAATAAGGACATGGCGTGCAAAGTCCTGTGTAAAATACAGCAGTTGTAAACCTGCAAAGTCCTGTGTAAAATACAGCAGTTGTAAACCTACAGAAGACTGATGGTAATATTTGATTATGAAAGAGGGTTTCCAAATCCTCCTGGACTTTTGAAGCTTGGCATGTCTAGATCTCTTTTTGCCAAAACATCCTGAAGGGGCAATGTAGCCTCTTGTAAAGTAGGGAATCTTCAGCACTTTGACCTGTTGTTCTCATATTCCCAGTCATAAACTAGTAGTTAATCATATTTCATGACTGTAGACTATTTCTCATTTTCTTGCCAGACCCTCATATGTTGGGTTTTTCCTATATGGAGTTGGGAGCACAGTCTCCTTACATTATCTTTTTGTATTTGTCCTTAACTGTTTTGGAAGTGTTCATGTAAAATCTGCATGCGGATTTGCTTGCATCTGTAATGCGCAGGCTTATTGTGCTGTGAGGCTGGGGCTGTGGAGGAGAGCACCAGGAGACAGTAGTTCTGTCATTCATTAGTTCCACTGCAGACTGTCATTTCTGTGAACTTGGGATAGTCAAGATGTGGTGTTTTGTGGAAAAAGTCTGCAGTGAGAAGGTGGAGGGTTAACCACCACTGAAGTGAGCATTAGGAAGAATTGAGCTAAGCTGAAAAAGAAAGAACCTAAACCCTGGTATTTTAACAGTGCAAGCTTTTTGAGTGAGAATAAAGCTGTCTTCTAGCAACTTTGCAGAAGGTGGAAGTTCAGCCACAGCACGTAAGGCCATTGTCCCATCCTGAGTTTTGAGTACTGCTGTAAGTTCTGTGTACACAGAGCATACATGATTCTGTTCCTATACATCACTTCTTGCTATGATGCTTAAAAATAATTTTTCTCACGAACATCAGCAATTAAAATTTTTCAGTGCCAGCAGTGAGCCCTATTGCTCATTCATGGACACAGTCTTTTTGTCACTGTACTAATTCAGTCAGGGTCCTTTGAGTGGAGGGGAGGGACTTTTTCAGATCAGTAAAGTCTTGACTGGAGAGTGTGCATACAAGAGGTATGGACTAACGTTGGTTTAGACTTCCTCTTGACTGTTTGCCTGATTGAAACTGTTGCTTTAGCCTTCTTGAAACTGGTATTTTTGGTGGTAATCTTTGTTCCTGATGGTTCAGGAATTACAGCCATGGGACTGGCTGGTCATGCATTATCAGCAGAGAACATTTTAAAATCATGTAGAAGTCTTCACCCCTGCAGGTGGCACAACAAGTCCTGGCAGCAATAGGTTGTCAACATCTGTTCTAATTGTTGCAAAGGGATTGTGAGACTTCATAGCACAAAAACATGAATGAGGACAGAGGGATTCCTGGTGCTATTTTCAGGTTCTAGAATAGAATATATTCTAGTGCTTGACTATGTGATCTCCTCTGTGTTTATGTGTATCTTTTTGTGATTTAGTCACCTGCTCCTGATGTGGTTTGTTTTCATAGTCTGCTGCTGCTGCTGTGTTCTGGTATCTTCTTTTTCACAGCTTTCTTCTCTCTTAGTCACCTTTACCCATTTTGCTGTAAGTAGCTTAGCTTTCTTATGCCCAAAATCACAGGTGGAGGCTTACTTCTATTCTCTGATTGCAAACATCATAGTTCCCTCTTAAAGCTGTGAAAATTAATTTCTGGGACGAATTTTTCTCTCTGGATTTGAATATTGTCGTTAGTGTGTACGGTACAATACGCACATACTGAGTATGTACTAAGTCTCACACAGACACAATTTGGGCATGGCCCCTTTAGTGAAATCTGCAGCCAGCTTAGATGACAAATCCTGTTTAGCATATAAAAATTTTTAATTTTGTTTTATTTTCTACTATTCATACTTTAGGCATAATATGTGGACCTCAGGGGAAGCAAGCATGTTTCTGAGGTGGAGTATGTTCAGTGTGAATAGTGAGTCCAGCACAAAGCATAACAGCATGGAAACTTTTCAGTGAATGGTAGCATTTTTAGTATAGGTAAACAAAGCACTCTCCCTTAACCCTATTTTGTAAATCACTGAATATATTTGGGGTAAGACCTTTAAAACAAAACAGCAGCAGACCTTCCACAACTCATCAGCCGAAGACCACAGTCGCCATGCTTCATACAGAAACTTCCACCCTAAGTCCATAGTGTGGCAGAGATTTTAATTAACAGAGATCAGGGGCTTATAATGGGAAGTTCTGGCAACTGGAACTGCAGTTTGTGCTATCAACTCTAGCTATGACTTGAAGGAGTTTTATTTTCTCAATAGTTTCCATGATGTTGAGTTGTTTTTCTGTTCTCTTGCTGGTGTTAGGTTTTTTTCTTTAGTGGATTTTGACTCATCCTTTTCTTAGTCTGACACCCATTTCCTGAATCTTCGGCCTCTGTGTTGATGGCTCAAGAATATATGTTTGAGTCTTGTGCTGTTTGACTTGATTCCAGTGGGTAGAAGAGGTAGGGTGCTGTGGCTTGCTTTTAGTAGGTAACAGGATGTGGGTCTGGGGCAGGAGGGTAGACTACCATGCGGGTTTGTGAATAAGATTTGGTAGAGTTTTGTTGAATACAGGTCATGCTTCTGCCTGAGATCTATGACCTTGTTCCCCTTCCAGTTTTTTCTGTGTGTTTTCTCTTGGATTTTATTTTTTAAGATAACTGGATCTGTGAAGTAGTACAGCCTCTCCAATAGATTTTTGTGAGACACAGGGACTTCCCAATTTCAGAATTCTGTAGTGCATGGTTTTGGCAAAGGTACTGATTTTTCTGGTTTTAATTTCCTGCTTTTACTGCTTATTGGACACTGTTCCCTTTATACTCAGGGTCAAGTTTTATCAAAATCTCCCCCCTGAAAAGGCTCCCTCTGTTTGTTTGCTCCTTTTAACCTTTAACTAGTGTGTTTAATGTATATAAGAGGTGGCATACGCATTCTACTTTTGTGGCCATGATATTTATAGTTATTTCACCCACAACTGCTGTTTCGCAAGTTACTACTTTTGGGAAAATCAGCCATGATCTTCCAGAGAAGCATCTTCCCCTCTTTCCTTATTTCCTTCCTCATGTGTGCTGCAACACAGTGCTGGATTAAGAATTGGCATGATCATCACTTACTCATTGATGGGAGGCTGTGGTCCTGGATTGAGAAATACATATTTCAGCAGTAAGAGAGAGCCTGTTTTTAAGTAGGGATCATTTTCTTCTTCCAAAACAGCATGTTTTTGACCTTCAGGCATAAAAATTTTATTTCAAAATACCATTTTTAGTAATTTACTGTGTTTTAAAAATTGACCTTTTTCTATGCCAAAGACTTTAAAATGAAAAATCTTATTTATGCTGGCAAGGAATTAAGATGCAATTCATTCTATTAATTCAAATTACACATTGTTTTCTTTATATTGTGATCATATTAGCTACTGTGGTGACTTTTTTGTGTCACTTTCAGATTTGTCCTGTACGCTTGTACGTTAAATGCTTGTGTGAGGGTTACTACGCTTGTCTAACTCAATGCTTATGTGACTTTTAATCCTTTCAGCAAGTTGTCCTTTTCTATGGCATTCAATGTGGGCTATTTGTCTGTAGCTTGAAGTGTTCACTAACCTGTTCCTGCCCCCCAGTAACCTGTCTCCAGTGTTTACTTGGTAGGTTGTTCAACTGCGTGCTGTCCTGCTTTTCTCCTATTTCTCCCATGTGCTGGGAGGAATCTCCAGCAACAAACCTCTTAGGAGGCAGCCATACACCAAGCCCACCATTTCGTTTTCTGGGCAGTATTTTTTTTCTTGTTCCTCTCTACCCCTCCAACAGCATGTCCATCATCTGATGTTTACTCAGGCCTTGTCACAGAAGGGCTTGAAACCTACTGGGCTTTTTCAAACATATGGAGAGTGAGGCTTTTGGGTACAAGCGTAATATGGCTGTGCATCATTTTGAGAATGAATGGACAAAGCTCTTATAAGTAGCTGGAAGCACCACTGAGTCTTTTTGGCAGATGCAGATTTTAAAATCTGTACTGAAATAAAGTTTGACATTAAAGATGTGGAATAGGCATTTGGCCACCAGTGAGATTACTATACCCAGCAGTAGCAGAATTTTTTTGCTATGGATCAAACGTGTGGTTATTTGTGTGTCTGTTTATCCAGGGGGTTTGTGTTGCTTATTGTAACCCTAGTATTTCAGCATTATAGATGTCATTCTAAAGATGGTGTTTGCTCTGGGAACTACCCCAGTCAGTGGCTTTCTGCATAAAATCTCTGTTTGAAGTAGAGTTTTTTCACTGTTCTTTTAAATAAATGAAGTTTGCTTGTTTGTACGTGGAGTATAGGTTTTAGCCATACAGTTGTAAAGGCTGCTGTCATGGTACATACTTAGAAAAATAATATCTGAAATGAGGAAAGAAATACTGTGTGTTTTAATGCAGACATTTTTCTTAATTCATATTGATCTGTGCTTAGCAGTGTTGTTATTAAAATCCCATTAAATTGTATCTCTCTATTAGCACATACAGTGATACTAAACTGTCAGGTTGTTCATTTTGCTGAAGCCTAGAATTTAGGCCATTAAGAATTATTACAGGCAGGTCTTAAAAAATGTTACGCATCTGCATAGCAGTGGAATGCCCGTGGGGCTTGAACCAAAACTTAAGGAAATACTTGCTTTGCTTAGGTAAAAAATCTGAAATCCAAATCTAGCTTACAGACTTGTTTGATGCTTTTGAAGAGTTTGGTAATATCCATCTGAGTGGAATCCCTGATATAACCAATTTTTGCTGAAGCTCCTTAGGCAGTACAAGAAGCATGCCTGACAACCATTTTCCATAATCACTGACAGAAACTTACTGTAAACTTACCTTCTTCAGATGGTTTCAGTGGGGTATTTTTGTGTTACCTTTTTCAAATCATTGTGGATATGAATCTCTTTAAGGTAGTATCAGCTGTAGCTAAGGAAACAGCCATGCTCAACTTTTCTCTAGTTCTCTTCGTGCCTTTGTGTGTTTTCCCCCTCTGGTTTGTAACTGCATTTCTGTCCGATTCCTTTGACAGGATTCTGACCGAAAGCATGAAGAACGCTGTAGGGAGAGGACCAAGGGTGAGAAGAAGGACAGGCATCGGAGCCGCAGCCGTTCTCAGGAGAGAGATTACACTTACAGCAGACAAAAGGACAAATACGGAGAAGACGTCCGAGTAAGAGACTGGGATAAAAAAGCAGACAGAAGCAGAAGTCCTAAGAAATCAAAAGACAAAGAGAGGTCCAAGTACAGATGAAGGACAAGGAAAAGACAAGAGGGGAACTAAAATAATAAATTTAACTTTTTTCTTTTGTGATAGTTTTTTTTCTGTAATACTTGCTGCAGTGTCTGACTGCAATATGCAGTAAGATTTTATAGCTTGATACCCCTCATTTGAACATGATCTGCTAATTCTAAAATTCAAGATGAATCGCTGCAAATTGCTCTGCCCTGGAGTGCCAGTAGCTGTGCCTGGCTAGAGCATTTCAATGGACTGTGCAGAAAGAGAACTTCTTATTAAGATGATTCTTTGGGAAGGCTGGTGTTTAAGGAACAAAAGCAGCTGAAACCACCTCATGGCAGAAAATTCTGACTAAGCAGGCCTAGCCAGATGACCATAATCTCCAGACCTAAACTGAGTGGGGATACTGAGGGTATTTAATACAGGAATGTGCTTTCCAGCAGCATCTGCTCTGTCTTTGCTTTGTTAAAAACAAAGCTGGCGTCCAACATCTTTGGTGCTTTGGTAGTTAGAAAACAGAACAAAAACACCCCACCTTCCTCTGTAATGTTGAGAATAATGTTGAAAATGTCACAGCAGAAACATCAGCTTCTTCACTTTGACATAGCTGAGGCCTATTTGAAGGGGAACTCTTCATGCTTTAGGGTCTTTGTTCATTAGTTGAAGGCTTAGAAACCAGCTCCTCGCAGTTTTCTGTTGGATTCCTTTACAGCTTAAAAATGTGATGTAGATTCTAAATTGTTTTATTCCGTGTGTTTGAGTCAGTTTGAGATCTCTTTTGATGTCATGCATTACAGTTCCTTTAGTTCTCTGTAGTCTTGAGCTTGAGTCCAAGATTTAAAGTGGACTTGACCAAATATACAAAGTGTACTTGTCTAGGAAGCTGCCTTTTGATGAATCTCTAACTTCTGTGTTCTTCAAAGCATAGAACTAGAAATCCAGGGCTTCCATAACTGTTTCCTGGCAAAACATTTCTAACCCCCTGAGACCCTGCAGGGGCCGGCGCTGTCCTTGCAGAGTCTGAGCAAGAGCCCTCTGTCCCAGAGGAGAGGTAAACAGGAAGCCTGTTCCTGGAAGTCTTGGGGAATCTGGGGCTGAGGACTGCTCAGTGTTCCTGCGAAGAAAGTTTCTGCCTTCAATCTGGGCATAAGAAGATTCCAAGGAATTGTACTAGGTCAGGATATGCTGCATTGGGAGTAGTGCTGCAGAGGCAGTAGGTTGTCTTGAGCTCTTCCTCCTCTTGGCCTGCTCTGTTAAAGAAACAAAGTTTGCACTGTCACACTGTTCTCAGTCCTGCGGTCCTTTTCTACATGGCATTTTTAACTTCCAAAAAGCACTGGCCAGATTTTGTAAGGATGTGGAGATAGTAAAGCAGTTGCGTTGTTGCTTTCTTTAGGAAATGGCAGTCATAGAAACAAACAAACAAAAAGCTTCCATTTGGGGAGAATGCTGCATTCTTGCAGAACACCAGAGGTCCTCCTATTGGAGAGCTGTGACTTAACATAAAGAGTTTCAGCGGCCATTCCTAGGTTTCCGCTAGCCCTCAGTCACCTGTGGGACATACAAAGTTTATCGATGTTTAGAAACAGACACCTTATTTCAGGTGAATTGCTCACTTTTCTGCAGCAGAAATGGCTTTTTTTTCTTTGCAACAGGTAAATCCTTAAGAACTGAAAGTTTAAATGAGTAGTATATGGAAGTAAATAGTCCATTTGTGTTGTTGGCCAAAGAGTCTTTAGAATAAAGGGTTAAAAAATCAGTACATCCAAAAGGTTTCAGGTTTCTGATTTTCAGTATGCCCTGGTGCTTTTAAAAATATACACAGTATCTTCAGAGGGGCAAAATTACCTGTTTATATTTTAAGAGGTTTTCAAATGTGGATGTTCAAAAATAAGGTGATATTAATAGGTGATCAAATGGCAGCATAAAAACTCCCCATTTGGAGGCAAGTACTTAATTTTAGGGCTGCTGGTTAGTCTGCTGATGCTGGAGGGATTGCTCTTCACCTGGCACGTGCACAGACGGCCGAGCACTCTGGGGTAGATGGGATTTACTGCTTCAGTCATCGGAAATTATGGTTGTGTACATGTGGTTCTTCTGGAAATGGCACAGACAAGCTGTATGGTCAGCTGAAACCACAAACATTTCCTGCTGTTCCTGTCCATCCAGAGGTGTTGGAGTGGACAGGACTTTTTATTATCTGGGAGTCAAAAGAGTTGACTTGTTTTAATCTAATGAGAATTCACACTTCTTTTTTTCTCATTTCCTTTTCATCAATGCTTTCTCCAACCTCAGTTTCAGTATTGACCTTTGGTGCTTGTGGTAGTTAAAAAACAGAACAAAAAACCCCACCTTCCTCTATAATGTTGAAAATAGCATTGAAAATGTAGCAGAAACATCAACTTCCTCACTTTGACATAGCTGAGGCCTGTTTGAAGGGGGACTCCTCATGATTTAGGCTCTTTGTTCAGTGGTTAAAAGGCTTAGAAACCAGCTCCTCAGAGTTTTCTATTGGATTCCTCTACCTGCAACAGCTTAAAAATATGATGTAGACTCTAAAACTGTTTTATTCCATGGATTTGAGGAAGTTTGAGACTTATTTTGATGTCATGTGTTGTAGTTCCTTTAGTTCTCTGTAGATCTCTTGAGCTTGAGTCCAAGACTTGGAGTGGACTTGGATAAAACCATGTTATGAATAGGACCTGGTGGTAGAGCACTAAAGGCAAGTGGGAGAGGGGTAGGTTGCAACAGAGATCTCTCTCTAATCCCACGGATATCACACAAGTCAGTAGAAGAAGCATAAATGTTGTATCCGAGTGGTTGGCGTTGCAGGATGGGAGTTACCCACACCCAGTCATGGTAGCCCTGTACTCTCTGGAGGTAAAGCTGTGCCTGCTTCCTTCCACCTGTCAAAAGAACACCCAACCCTAACAACCACACAAACAAACCCAAACAAAACAAATTCTCCCCCACCTCCCCTCATCTGTTAGTTATTTGGACAAGCATTTTAAGATTTTCAAGAAGTTTAGAGCAATTTCCGATTCTTTTGCTGCTCTTATCTTTGTCCATCTCACCTTCCTGTAGTCTGATTTTTTCGTGTAAAACTTGTACATTATTGACAACAGGATTGCAGGTTTTGCTTGTAAGCTTCCTGGAGCTTGGCTAATGTCTCTCCTTTTCTATCAATCACTTGTTGCATATGGGGTAGCACAAGCAATTTGAAAAATATTAAATTACAGTAGGATTTGTGTAAATACTTGCTACATGGCTGTATTTTTGTGTAAAGTGCTTGGTCTGGTCACTGATGGAATGTGCTTTTTCTCAGTGAGCAAGCCAGTATCACCTTGGTTAAACGTGGTAGCTGTGTCAAAAGGTACCAGCAAACCGTATGTAGGATTAGGTCTTAGGAGCTTACAATAAATTGCTGAAGCTGAAAGACATTTCCAAGAGCCTTCTGCAATCTTCACCTGAACGGCAGTAAACTTTTGAATTGAAACTTTTTTGGGACTTTCTGATTGTAAAAGGTACTTTTTTTATTTTAAGCCCAGTGGAAAACAACTTGAGTCATAGCAGTATCTTGTTATATAAAAGAAGGAAAAACAGGTATTTTAGGCAAAGCCAAGTAGGGATCCTGCTACGTCAGACCTTATGGATGGGGTTGCAATTTTCCAAGTTACCGTTGTCTACATTATTGAAATTTTTTTTGTTGTTGTTCTCCCTGTTCTCCCTGTCAGATGGAGTGCTTGCTACAGTGGCAGTTTTGGGGAAGTAGGAAAGGTCGTTTTGGCAAGCATGTAGAAATACCTCTTCTAAAGGTAGTGGCTTTCTGCCAGTCTGAATACAGGATTGCCTGTCAGTAACTGAGCTGCTATTCCAGTTGGACCTACGAAGTTCATGGTGTAGGCTTTTGGGGTGAACACCTGTCTCCAAGTCAAAATTTTCAGTGTCTCCAACAGGGAGAGAATTTCACCAGTGGAAAGCATCCAGATTTTGCTTGATAATGTGTAAAAAAACATCATTAAAATTGGGAGTGTATCTTGTACTGTTGAGAGAGCTTGGCTTGAAGGTCTGACCCAAGCCTTCCTGAAGGGAGTAGGGAAATACTCTCACTTGAGGCAGGATGGACAATGTATTAGTTCCAGAACTATGAAAAATATTCCTGACAATAGACCTACATTTGATTTAGCACTTGCTTTATCTTGCCCTTCTGCTGGTTAGGGACTAAAGAATTTTCACTGTGTTTCTATGGGCACATATGCTTGTTTGGTATTCACAGCAGGTGAACTTTTCAGATGAGGCAGAGGGTGATAACGCTTTTCTCTTGTGCTGATGCAGTAATGACTGTTTCCTTTAGCAAAGCAAATACTTCACTGGGGTGTAGACCAAAACACCTGAGGTGTTCCACAGTGCCAGTTTCAAGATAGTGATTTTTCCGTGCAGAGTCTAACCATCAGGAAGGTGGTTTTGCACAGGGAGCCTCCTTGAAAGTCATACTTGGTCACCTCTGTAGCCTCCAGGAGCTGCCACAACAAGGCTGCCCCACTCTGAGGGCAGTAGTGATTCTTTCTGGTGAAGGTCTAGTTGTTTCACAAACCAGTAAATCCTCAGTCCTCAGCTCAGCATTGGAACATCCATTAGTGGGGAGATCTTCCCTTGTGAAAACTTCTCCTACTGCAGCTCTTTCCTTCTTGAACCTAACAGTGGCCTTGAGCAGCAGTAAATCTGAGCTGGGAAAACTCAGTGTGCTTGTCAGCACAAGGGAGCACAGCAGAGAAAGGAAATGTCTATGAAACCACAGCTTTGGGTGCTCAAATATGTGTCTACACTGGTGAGCAAAACAATGTGAGACCATCTGAAAAGTTGAATATGCTCTTTTATTTCTCATGGTCTTCTCTCTGGTAACTGGTGATTACCTAGGTTTTTATAAAAGCCTTCTAAAAGGCTTTTAGCAGGTTTCAGGAATTAGCTAAGGGTCTTCCTGTCTGCCTACAATTTGAATGATGTTGAAGTCTTTTGCTCATGGCTTTTTACAGTAGATGGGCTTAGTAATTTCACTAGAAATTAAAATTCTCTTGTCTAATTGACTTTTCTTTTTATAAGATCTGGTTTGTTCCTATTTATGTAGTAAAAACCCTGTTTTACTGAGAAGTAGGGGTGGTGTGCTTTGCTCTGTTGCCTCCCTGGGTTATAAATAATGCAGCAACTTTCTCTTTCCTTTCCAGTAGTACTGCTACGTGGTGGTCTTGTGACGAGGTGTGTGACATTGTGAAAGCTTAAATGGAGCAGAGAAAATCCCTCCTCTCCAGGGATGTTTGGAGTTTAGGTTGGACTTGATGATCTCAAAGGTCTTTTCCAACCTAGTTCATTCTGTAATTCTGAGTCCAAGGAGTGAGGAGTCAAAGGTTGTGGCTGTTCTGCTCTCACAGCTGTTCTGGGCAGCAGGGTACTAACGTGTTTCTTTAGTTGTGATCTTAGAAATATGCCCCTATTTCTGTAGTCTTAACCTGCCCAGCCAGAGCTTTGTGGATCAGAGGAAGTGTTGTGCCAGAGGTAGGACAGAGGAGGCTGTGTGCTGCTCTTTTGTCCTGTAACTGCCTGGGCACTGCTTTACACCGCAGCAGGGCATCCTGTGTCCCAGAGAGTTTCCAGGAGTCTGGGTGTGATGTAAAGGTATAACTGTCTCCTGGAAAAAGTGACGGTGAGGCTGGCAGCAACCAGCAACCACTCTGGATTAAACAGGGTACCAATACAAAGGGTTTGGCCACCCTGCTTCCTCCCACAAATTATGCAAGTAGTGTCATTTCTGACTGGGAAAGGTCAACCCTGCTCTGGTGTGTTGCCTTGTGACTGTGGCAGAGGTGTTCTTCCACAGGTGTTCTTCCCAACCCTCCCTGGCCCTGGGGGCAGAGGGCACTGCACCTGCAAGAGCTGTCTGAAGCATCCAAAGGGTCCCAGATGTTAACCCCTCCTTGAGTCTTCAACCCTTCCTGCTGCCTAAAATTGGATTTGGGGCATGCTTCTTTGCAGCAAGGTAAGGAACAAGCAGAGGAAAACCTTAGGTTTCCATGGAGGGGTGCCTGTCAGTGTTTGCTATGGACACACTCAGTGTCTCTGAAGCAGCCTTTCAGCTGAGGCACCAGCAGGCTGGAAGGGGTGGTTTGGTTTTTCATGTTTCACTGTAGTGTCCCAGAGCAGGTTCCCTCAGACACGGAGGTGTTTGAATGAGGCTTTGCAATATCGAGTGCTAAGCAAAAGGTTGATTTTTTAAAATGTTTTTTTCCATGTTTCCCCAAGGGTCAGGAATTTGCCAGATGCATGGGAATGAGGCTATGCTAGCTTGGTACAGCAACCCCAGTGGAAAACTTTTCACTTGACCCAGAATTCACATGCTATGTTCTCACTGCCCAGTGTTCTGGATCCCTGCCGGAGTGAGTTTGACTAATCTTTGCCTGTGACTCAGAATGGAGATGTGTTGGGAACCTCTTGTTTTTTTTTTCCTTTTGAAACATGAAGTGAAAGTTTATCAAACTGCGGTTACATGAGAGCTTGGCCAGCCAAATGAGGAAGTAAAACCTTCCTATAAAATGAGTTCTGCCCACTGCACTTACTTGCTCTCAGTTGACATCAGCCTTACCTTTAAATAAGAGTTGGTGACTTCCTTGTGAGCCTGGTACTGCTCTGAATCCAGCTTCTGGCTGGAGCATGGTGGGACAACACTGCTGGGACACAGAAAGAGCAGCTGCCAGGTAAGGTGCAGAGCAAGTGGGGCTGCCTGTGAGCACAGCTCACTCCCTGGGGAGTTTGGCTTTACTATTTTTAGCAAACAGAGCAGTGACGGTGAGGAAGAAAAAGGCAAATCTTTTCTTAGTCATCAAGACAACAAATGACCGGTGTTGTTATGAAGAGTTTATGTGCATCTCTAATTTGTGAACATAAAAATTCTTATTTTTCTGAAGACAGAGCAGCCCATCTGCTTTTGGAGAAAGACCTCATGGCAGGGCTCAAATGGGCTGTCAGTCATAGGTGATTTGCAGCATTATTCTCTGCAGTGAAGGAGGAGGAAGAAGTGGTCCAGCCCTGAGGTGTGAGGGGGACCACTACGGTGGCAGGGAGCTGTAGCTGTGCTCCTTATGCTGCTCAGCATACACAAGCACTTCAGAGAACACTTAAACCTGCTCTGCCTTGACCAATGCCAGGTGTGCCTGGGGCTGTGTCCCCTCTGCCTCTGCTTGGGCAGAATGGGGCTTTGGGGAGGCTTCGAGGAGCCCTAACTGAGTCAGACTGGTCCTTATTGTGGTTCTGTGGCCTGAGGCTGCCAGAGGTGCTGCTCTGACTGGTCTCAAGTGGAGCAAACACCTGGTGGAAGGACAAGAAAAAATTATTCTTTAAAGTCATTCAAGATGTAGTAGTTACCACCACTTCTTTTGAAAAGTTTTTTCACTTACAGTTTTCTAATCTTAAAAACCTGTCAAAATATACCAAAGGCAGAAAACCATAAGGGGTCTTTTGATTTTTTGATCAAAAGTACTAATTAAAATATTAACATTCTGAAATGTTAAGATTGAAATAGAATTTTGGAAACCTGGCTGAAGCCATTTCTTCTGTGTGTATGCATCTGTAAGAGGGGTCACAACACCATAGAGACAGTGCTTTTTAAGCTAGAACATAGGATGGGCACACCATTATCTATGGATAAATTTATCTGGGATATGACAAGACTTTGGCTTTCAGTGGAGTGAAACAAAACCAGCTTCCAGTAGGATCTGCTGAGATGAAGGGAGGAAAGTGGCAGGAGGAAATCTAAGTAGTTTGCAAATGAAGGTCATAAAGTTTATAAATGGAATTTCACAACCTGTTTGTGATAGCGAAAGCTGGACTCTGTGATGCACAATTTCTCCTCTTGTCATGTGTTTTTTTGTGCCAGTTATAAGCAGCCAACTGACCTGCTGGACTTGTGCATGCTCCTTACTGTTTACAAATGTGTAAGCCAGGGATTTTATTGCCCTTTAATTCCCCCTTGAGAAGGGTGACCTCAGTGTTGCCTGTTACCAAGGCTTCCATCTCAGTTTTTCAAAATTGTTCTCTCTGTGGTGAAAACCCTGCAGTGACTCCAGCACCCATTTTTAATGTTTGGCCACACTGCAGCAGAAATCCAGTGGTTAACTTTGTAGAATTACCATATTGCTGGTGATGGCTGATACTGCATCACATCAACCCCAGGCAGTCATCCAGAGCTCAGCGTTTCCCATACTTACCAAGCCAAAGGGATTCACTGCTTGTGCAGAAGGACCAAGCTTTGCAAAAGGAAGCAAAGGGTACAGGCATGGACCGTGGGTTTGGTGCTGCCTGAGATGGAGCATCAGAGTAGACAGAAGTACAGTGAAAATAATAGTAATGGCTATTAAAATATGTGTTAAATATTTTCTTTTCAACCTGAACATAGATACTAACAAAAGGTTTTAATTAACAATAATTTATTAAAATAATCTAGCCATTTTTTAAAAATCAAGTAGTACACATGAAGTGTTTGGAGCCACTGACCTCATACTTGGAAGCAGGTTTTACTGTGGTGCTAGCCCAGATGTGACTGCTTCTGCTTTATTTGGTTACAGCAATGTATTTCAGCTCAGAGAGTAGCTGTTTCAAAGATGAGAAAACATTTCAGTAATGAAAAAGCAGGCAAATACATTTTCATCTTTGCTCAATGAATTAAAAACAAGGATTAGATGTAAAAATTGTTAGAGAGTGCACTTTGAGGAAAAACAGTCACTAACTAAAATAAGCAGTGATTTAGTTTAGATGGAAAAATACACATGGTAACTGTTTTCCCCTTAAAATTATGATGTATTTAAGGTCTTTTTATTTTATTGATGCTGTTTGTCACTTTTAACTGAGTGCCAGATTTGTCCCACAGAATACTTGAAATTTATAAAGCTACACAGAGAAATAAAGGTCAAAATTTTATGAGGCGGGGTTATAACTAATTATCATGCTTTCCTGCTGAACCAATCAGTTTTAAATTAACTGAACCCAGCGTGGATTTCTTCCCCACAGCCCAAGGCAGCTCTTAGGCCTTGGGGAGGAGCTTCACTCTGAATCCTCTCCCAGCTCCTTGTTTCCAGTACCTCCATGCCTTCTTCCAGAAAGATTCAGCTTCTGGCTCCAGGGGTGGCCTGCTGCTGGGCAGGGAGTGGCTGGCAGGCTGGGAAGGGGAGCCGGTGTGTGGGATGTGGTTCTGGCTCTGGGCTCGGCACAGAAGTGGTTGTTTGGTCAGTTAATTCTGCATCTGACCGCAACCAGCAAAGGGAAGAGGGCCACCCGTGCATCCCACACATGGGTAGAAGAACCAGCCACAGCTTTTAACCAGGTAGCGCCAATAATTGCAGGCATGCGGCAAGAGATGCTACAGTGCAAGCAAGCCAATGGTGACTGAAGGTGTTTGGCTCGATGGATGAGTGGTCACCGTGTATACTCTTCTGGGTCACGCTTGGTGGGCTGAAGCAGCTCTGGGTATCCCTGCCTATGCTGCCCATCACCTTCATTCACTGGGTAGAACGGAAATTTACGTGGCGCAGTTCTGGAGAATATGAAGTAGCTTTTTGCTACTTTTGCACGCTCATTTCTCAATTACCAGTTTCTCTTGACAATAAACATAAGTGAAATTGAAACCACTTTCTGGATCACCTGCTTCCAAGCACTGTGCTGACGGCTTTCGAAAAACCAAGCTGCATCTCTGAACATAAAAGCCCTCACTGAAATAGCAAGTAACAGGAAAAGAGTATTCAGGCGTCATCAGAACTGATGAGTGACAGAATTTCAGAATTCATGTCTGTGTTCACACAGACAGACGCATAGCCGGAAAGACAAAACTGTAAAAAAAATCAGTTTCCAGATGCTTTGCAAACAGCATGTTTCCTTAAATCACTGGATGAAATTTGCTATACTTGTTAAGTTGCTATGGCATCTGAGCCCATCCAGTAAAATTTGACAGATATTTATCTCAGGCTGACGAACCACAGAGCAAATTCAAAATCCCCTTTGTGTCATTTCCTGTGAGATAAGTCTGAAGAACCAACTCACGCATGCAGCCTGTCTGTATACAGGCAGCCTGGCACAGCTCACCAAGTAAGGTGACACCTGTCTGACATAATGTTTGGAGAGTGACGAACATTGCATGGGACAGTCTGGTGCTTTTATAATTAAGAGCAGACCAGAAAAATACTTTAATGTTGAGAGAAGACTGGACAGTCTCCTCAGAGAAAAGACAGCTGATCTGGTGGTCTCTGCTGTGCACTAGGCAAATAACTAAGACAATTGCATGTTCTTCCTCAACACTTGTGTTTTGTTGTTCCTCGTCTTTCCCTCCCAGAAGCTGATGCCTGTGGGACACAGCTGGGAGGACAGGACCACTGAGCTTAAAGGAACGTAAATGCCTTCTAAAATGGCACTGGCCAGTTCAATTGCTAGCAAAGTTGTACCACCGCGCTCCAGAAAAGTTTCTGCAGCAGGGGTGGAAGTGCACCAGAGCAAGCTGGACTTTTTCTGCAAGCTGGGCTATGGTAAGCAGGACATCTGCAAAGTGCTGGAGAACCTGGGCCAAGAGGCCCTGGAGGATGATGTGCTGAAAGAGCTGATTCGGATGGGGAGCAAACCTCAAGCTCTGGAGAACCAGGCTCAGCCTTCCCAGCTAAAGCTGGTTGCCCGTGGATCGTGTAGCACCACACTGGGGCTGAAGGGGCTTGGAGAAGATGAAAGTGATGCTTCCAGTTCCTTGAGACCCATTGTGATCGATGGCAGCAATGTTGCAATGAGGTAAGCTCCGTGTCCTGAAAAAGGCATCTCTCTTCCTCCAAGGCTTTTGAATTTTAAAACTGATGGCTTGAAGTGTGGTTTTCCTTCAGGTGAGAGGTGCATTGATGCATCTGATGTACGAACAATTTCTTATTCCTGTTCTTTGACTGATGCACAGCTTCTAAGGACCTGCTGTCTTGATGCCCATGAATATGCACGTCACATGCAGTTACTGGCTCTCTGCATTCTGACCTTTTATAAGGCAACCTCTGTCCAACCACTGCTGTTTGTGGCAGTGTCTCTCCCTTTGAACTCACCATTAAATTACTCCCCCTTTTCAAATGGGCACCTAGGATTTCTAAACCAATATGCTGAGATGTTTCCTGGAAAATCTGATGAATAGATAGGCAGACCACCCAACTAAGCTAAGAAAGAGAGGGAAAATAAAGTCAGGTGGCTGTGGTTTCTAACAGCATCACAGTTGTGCCACTTTGACTTCCAAGTAAACCCCAAAAATGTTCCCAGCTTGTATAATTTTTGTTGGTTTTCAATTTGGCTTCTGTTTTAGGGAAATATCAGGGAATTGATAGTTGACTTGTATTGAATAGATTCGTTTTCTCCTTAGTCATTCTGCTTCTGGGAAATGTCACACCAACCCATCCTGGCCAATTACATTTCCTGAGCAGTGCCCCGGCACTGTGAAAGCACTCTTAATAGATGGGGAGCCTGGCACGTCCCTGTGGATGGGATGTCCAAAGACAGCAGTGGGTTGGCCTCTGTTTATCCAGGCAATATGGAGCAGAGTCCATGATGCACTGGCTATTCACCCCTTTTCTCTGTTAACTTCCCTGTCCACTCAGCAGGGCCAAGCCCATCTCTGCAGGCTGGGACAGGGCAAAGGAAGGCTTCCTCCTTCAGTCAGCTGTCCTGTGAGGTGAGATGAGACCACATCCCCTCCGTTTAGAGAGAAAAGTGGACAAGCACATCCACAGCAACTGGAGACTAGGCAAATTATGCCATCTTGTGGGTGAACGGAGAAATCCCAGCCAAAACCAAGAGGTTCCCTGCTCAAGGCAGCTCCCGAGGAGTGGGAAATACAGAATAGAGCAAACTTGCTTGGCATTGTCCGGGCCATGAGCTCGGTAGCCAGGTGTTAGGATCTGCCCTGCTTTGCCTCTTCACCCAAGCCCCTCCTCAGGGTGTCTTTCTTGCCTCTCTGCAAAAGAACTGAGCACCCACTCAGGCAGCTTGGCGGAGCTGATCACCCACCCTTTCATTGTGGATCAATACTACCCCTGATGGGCCACGTGCTCTGTTCTCAGCTCTCCTGGCACAGCAGCTTTGAGTTTCAGAAAGGCAAAGGTTTTACAGCTCTTCTCAGACGTCCCAACCTCTGTCTTGATAAAAACTTTGTGGATGATGGAGCTTGTCAGTTCACTTGGTACTTAAAGGGCGCAGCCTGGAAGGAGCTGCTTTCCTCTCCTGGATGCCTTTCAAAGTGGTGCTGAATGGCATTTGCTTTGGCTAATAGAGTAGGCCTGGTGAGTGCTTTCAGCATCCTTGCTTTAATTTTTCTGGTTTGCTACTCTCAGGCAGAGAAGGACTGTTTGCAGATGTCAGGGGAAAGGGATATTAAGTTCCCTTGCTGGGGAAAACTCCATCAATCATCAACACCAACAACCATAAAAGTGCAGCAGAAGAAGCAGTTTAGGGATGAAACAATCAAGAAGTTAGAGCTTCAAGTGGCAGTTGTCTGTATGGAAAAAATATCTCAAGAATTTGTATTCATATCTTAGGATTGGTGTTTCTAGAGCATTTTGGAGTTGGCATTGAGAGCCCACTGCGGAGTGCAAAGTTTTGAAAAGGATGTGTATGCCCCAGGGTAATAAAGCAAGTGAGCTGGCAGTCTTCAAGCCCAAGCCCCCAAGCTTTTCAATCAGCCCACTCAGAGAAGCTGAATAGAAAATAACCTTGCCTTCAGCCAGTCTCACTCGTCAAACATCTCGGCACACTTTGTGTTTCCATCAGATGTAATGAGAAACTTGGCTGCCCGCCAGCTTATCCATGGGAAGTTTAGCAAGGCTGGTGGAAAAAATAAATGGAGATGTGTTAATAGGAAAAGGGAACTGTCATAACCATATTCACTGCACACCAAAGAGGCTGCTGTCTCCTCTAGCACTTGCACTTACAGCTACTTTTAAAGCTGTGGTAGCTACAGAGGCCTTTTCCTAGGCCTTTCTGACAAAGCTGTGGCTGATGCTGTGTCATGACCAGGTGGAGATGGGGCCATTTGCAGTTTTCAAAAGAAGTTGGTTTGCCTAAACTTCCTCTCAAAGGAGTTGAAACGGCACGGTTTAAAAAGGACTTGCTGCATGCTAATGATGGATTAACTGCTGGAGTCACCAAGATGCCAAATTGCTGCTTCATTTTCTCAGAGATGGGCCCTGCTGATCTGTGACCCAAGTGCAGTGTACCCTGTTGCTGGCAAGGGGGAGAGATGACACTGAGTTATGACAGGTCATGGATGGCTTATGGTCCATGGACTCTGGGACTGCGTGGGAAAGGGGACTGACAGAAGCCCGTCTGTGCCCATGCAGGGAGGATGGAAAACTCTGAGGGCCCTGCTCCATTGCACAGCAGTCCCTGGTGTTCAGTGTGGTCACCACAGCCCCCCATATGTGTTCAGACTGGTTCAGATGGTGCCCAGGTCTGGCTGTAGCAGTGTGGCAGCAGCTGGATTAGGTGATAATGCTGAGGAACAGGTTCCAGGTGTCTCATTTTCCTTGTCCCACTCAGCCTCTTGGCTGACCCATTTGTGCTTGAGTACTTTGCTTTCTGCACTGGGGTACAGCTAGAACTGCCTTCCTAAAGCTCACAGGTTTACATATACAAGTAGTCAAAATTAGAGAAAGCTGTTGCTGAGCTTAGTTTGAGTTGTGCCATCAAAGATGTACCTGGACTGTCTTTTAAAGGCAGTTATCTGAAGAAATCACCCGAATTTCCAATTCACCTGTCCAGGTGATGCTATGAGTATCCTGGGTAGAACGTATCCTTTAAAACCAAACGAAACAGCTGTTCTAAAATGGAGATTAGATATGTCAAGCACTTCAGACCATTTATTATTGCTAAGGGTTTTGTATGACTTCCTATTGCCTCGGTATCTATTAATAGGCAACCAGGTTTCTTCCTCCAAATTGTGCTATTTTTCATTTGTGGTCAGCATTTCAGGACAGAAGCTCTTAATGGCTGTAAAATGGAGCTTTGGTTATGAGGCTGATGTAGGCAGAACCTAGAGATGAATCCCTGGGAGGTGGTGGTGGGAGACTCATTTAAGACTGCGGCACTGTCCTTGACTGGTCTGTCACTGTAGGTGGGTGTGGCAGCCAAGAAAGTCATTCATGAGGGCTTTGTGCAGAGGAGAAAGCCTGAGTGAGACTGGCAATATAATGCAGAAAGGTCAAAGTACAAGGATGAGCACTCTGTCGATACTGTGAGGATGTTTATCCATTTAGGACTTTGTGTACAGTTTATTTTTTTATTTTCCTTGTGAAGAGGTAGTTAACAAACAACCTTCCTTTACACATGCACTGCACTGTAGTCAAATTTTAGATAAGCAAATGCCAAGCAGTAGGAACTTTCAGGGAAGGTGAGAAATTTAGAAGGATGTCACCCCTAGCTGTTTTCCTTGAGGTTATTTTCTGTCTTATGCTACATATTGAACTGTTCAGGATGTACCCTGCTGGCACCTCTAGAACACTTGTCTTAGGGCTTTCCTACCTCTCTATGCAATGAAGAAAAAAATCCATCAACTAGGGCAAGATAAAAGGGGGCCTGCAGTGCCTGTGGCCATCTCCACTGATGTCTTGTCCCGTTTTTGGTGTCCTGGGTTAGGTTCTCTATATTTCCCATCCTGCCTCTTACAGTTTTCCTTTCCCCATACATTGTCTCATGTTTCCAAAAAAAGATCACCAGTGGAGTGCCCTGTGATCACACCTGCAGCCACTTCAGCCATTAAAATCTCTAATGGCCCCATTACCACAGAAGAAAATTCCCACATTTTGTTGCTCACAGAAGAGCCTCATGGGTTTCTGCTTGTGCAGGAAGAAACTCTCACTCCTCTAACCTTTTTCAGACAAGGCATGTGAAGGGTTTGACAAGGCCTAAGATCTTGCTTGTAATTTGGGACTTAATTCCATCCAGACACAGATGGAAGGAAAAGGCTTGGCTCACAGAAATGAGGTATAGGATACCTCTGGTTTTAAGTATCCAAACTGTTTCAGAGAAATCTTTTTGTGTCTCCTGGAAGAGGTGTTTGGATCTGTCCCACCAGGACACCCTGCCAAGTTGTTTTCTTGGAAACTGGTGAATGACACAAAAGCTGTTTATTTAGCCTTTTCATTACCGGCTCAGTTAAAGAGAACTCCAAGCTTCATAAAATCTTTGCCTCATCATCCTCTCTTTTTTTTATAGTCATGGAAACAAAGAGGTATTCTCCTGCTGGGGGATCCAGCTGGCAGTGGATTGGTTTCGAGAGAGAGGGCACACTTACATCAAGGTTTTTGTCCCACTCTGGAGAAAGGAGCCCCCTCGACAAGACAGCCCCATTGCAGGTAGGTCACCACCCTGGGCGTAATTTGGCAACCATTAGGTGCAGTTTGGAGACAGAGGGGGTGTGAAGAACCCAGTACAGTTTTTTTCCCTGTAAAGGCAAGCACAGTGCAAGTTGTGTATCAGACTTCCCTCACTTAAATGAGTCATTAATTCATTGCCCCATTCAGTGCTCCTGGCTAGCAGCTAAAATTGCTTACAGGGCTTTGTTACACTGCTTTGAACCTTCTGCTTAACAAGCACCAGGTGCTGCCAGCTGAGTTAAAGAAGGAGTTTGTCAGCTTGCAGTGAGTGTACAGAGCTTTTGAGGCCCTCCAGTAGACAGAGATGTTCATTACTGCATGACTATTATCTGTTAGCCTGCTACCCAACACAGAGGGTGCAGGGGTTCCCCTTCCAGGAGAAGAAAATGCATCAGCAGAAGTCTGGGGGGGGGGAGTGAGACTCAGTTTGTCTAGAAATAGATCTGCGAGATCTGTGCCAGCAGCTTGGTGTCTGCACAGGAGGCAGATCCACCTTCCTGCAGAGAAGGAATGGCAAGAGGTCAGAGTGTCCTCAATAGCACCAAAAGAAGTTTATTTATGTATTTTATCAGACACATTTTATATCCAGGTAAAGCTTACATCAGGGCTGGTTATGAGCCTTCTAGCATCTAGCAGGGTAAAAAGGGCACTGCAGGGATTCAGTATCAGACTCTGGTGTAGAATTCAAGGCATTCTTTTACAGATAAATTTTAAAAATCAGAAAAGGGTGTCTCAGAATTTACAAGTGGATGTTTTTCTAAAAGACCTAATTTTCAAGCTGCCAAATAACCACTGCATCTGAAAATTGCACCACTTTGAGTTTCCTAAAGTGATGGAATATCTTTAGATTCCTGTAGGTTTCTAGCAGATGATTGAAACCTGGTAATTATTAATTGATTAGTTTATCTTTTTTTTTTTTTTTTTTTTTTTTTTTTCCCCTTCTCTCATCTACTTCTGCCAACCACCCCACCAGATCAGCACATTCTTGAACAGCTTGAAAAGCAATCTGTCCTGGTCTACACACCCTCTCGGAAGGTGAAAGGCAAGAGGGTGGTTTGCTACGATGATCGCTACATAGTGAAAGTTGCTTATGAGAAGGACGGAGTCATTGTTTCCAATGACCACTACCGGGATCTCCAGAACGAAAACCCCGAGTGGAAATGGTTCATTGAGCAACGACTGCTCATGTACTCTTTTGTCAGTAACAGGTAAGAGGTGGATGGTGTTAGAGAACCTAGAATTTAAACATTATGGGCCAAGTCAGCTCCAGCATCAGAGTGCCCCCCACCAGTAGCAGAATACGTGAGCCTTTTCACGAAAGGAATTTACTGCAGCTTTTCCTATCTCATTTCTTGAGCTCCTACTCCCTCAGCTTTGGTCTTAAAACCTCCCATGTCACTCTTCTATGAACTTTTCTACTTGAATGGCAGCATTAGTGACCAGCTTTGCTTCTTTCCCATCCAATTTGTGATGTTAAACCAAGGGTTGGTATCTTCCAATTTCTATTTCCTATAAGAAGCAGAATTAAATCCATGAGAGGAGGCTGGCTGGAAGTATTTTTAGTTCACCTACACAACAAAACAGGACTTTCCCTTGTGTTTCTTCAGTCATAGCTTGCTAGGAGAGACAAGAAGCTGATCTCCCTGGCCCTTCACCATCCCTGCTGGGGGAGGGTTTTTATTAAGGCACTTGCACCACGCCCGTGAGGCTGAGCTGAGTACTCCTCAGTGTGTTCATACCAACCTCTCTCCTGAGTCTCCTAATAGCTGAGGTGTTCAGGGGAAATGCACTTCACTGAGACATCCAGTGTGCACAGATGTGCTTATATCTGGGTTTTTTTACTTTTCCAGGTTTATGCCTCCTGATGACCCATTAGGCCGGCACGGACCCACCCTTAGTAACTTCCTCAGCAAAAAGCCAGTGCTTCCTGAAAAAAAATGGCAGCCTTGCCCCTATGGTGGGTTTCTCCCCAAGCTATGAACTGCCCCCTGCTTCCCAGCAGTGCTGTCCCTTGGCTAAGGGCCACTGCCACATGCTGTCCTGCTTCGTGTGGTAGGGAAATGGGTTGAGGTTGCTCAAACATGTGATGCTTTTTTCCTCTCCTGCTTAAGTGGCTTCAGCCTCAGCAGATGCAGCAGATGTTTCTGGCTCCTCCATCCTTGCCAGCACACAGCACCCATGGCCATGCTGACCATCCTGCCCGCACACACTTCACACTTGGTGAAGTGGATCATGCTGCAGCACTTGGGAATGGCCATCCAAATGCTTTCCCTCTTTCCTCTCCCAACAGCCCCCTGGCAAACTCCAGGTTTCTCAGAGGTAAATCCCTATGCCATTTTTTAAAGCAGCCTTTTGTAAGAACAGGCGTCCCAGCCCACCGAGTGCAGGAACTGAAACATGAATATCAGACACTTCCAAAACAGCAGAAACTTCCTTTCACTGCTGCTTCACCCTGCTATTTATATCAGCAATATTTAAATCTGGAGTCAACAGTACTGAGTTTGAAAATAGTACTTCCCCTTTTTCTGTATTCATCACACCCAGTGCTGGGGAGAAGTGATGTGTGCATTAATTGATGTTGGTGTTAGTGACAACTTCCTGTCTGATCTTTTTTTTTTATTATTTCAGGTAAAAAATGCACCTATGGCAATAAATGCAAATTTTACCATCCAGAGAGACTACATCAAGCTCAGCTTTCAGTTGCTGATGAGCTCAGGGCCAAAACAAAGGTCCCGTTGGCCCTGGGGAAAGGGGAGGAGAGGTGTCAGTGCTCTCCGTACATGGCCAGAGGAGAGCCTGCACCCTGCGATGCCTGCACAGAAACTCTGCGAGAAGCCAGAGGCTGCTCTGGGCCTTCCTGCTACCCAGGCAGGTCCCAGGGGAGCTGTCCTGAGCAGACATCCCGTGCCTGGGCCGGCAGTCCTGGCTCTGACCTGGGGCTGGAGCAGCGCTTGCCACAGCCGGAGCCACTCCTGGAGCAGATGTCAGCAGTGTCCATCGGCGATGGCACCTACGGCTGCAACTGGTCCGTACGCACCTCTCAGGACAGGAGGGCCTTGGACAGCCCTCTCCACTGCGCTGACCTCAAGCACAAGCTGTTCTCACTTCATCACCCTCAGAGCTTGGACCACACCAGCTCACCCAGATGCCCTTTCCGGCAAAGGGTGCTCCCACCTGCATGGGGCGGGATGTGCTCAGAGCACAGCTGGGCTCAGGAGGGCCGTGGTGTGCATGGAACAGTGCACAGGAGCCACCACATCCCCCGAGGTGCTCAGCAAAAACAGATTCTGGAGACCCAGCCCCACATTTTGCTGCAGGCCACAGCTCTGTCCCCTGACAGGCTTCCCCCGTACAGCGAGCAGCAGCAGCACCACTGTTTCCCAAGCCAGCCCCCAGGGCAGCCCTTTCATTTAGATTCCAGCAATGGAATGGGCTTCTTCCAGAAAGCCCATGTGTACCCCAGTGCCTCTTACAGGGACTACTGGCCCACCCCAGCTGCAAGGCCTCCCTCTGCCCAGCAAGGAAACGTACACAGGGAGCTGTGCTCCCCTTATCTTTACCGTGAGATGAGCCAGGTCACAACTTTGTATCCCAGTATCAAGGATAAGGGGACTCGAGCACCTCCCTTATGAAGATAGGCTGGGAAAATTGCTGGAGAAGAGAAGGTTGCATGGAGACCTCATAGAAACCCTCCAGTATCTGAAGGGAGCCTACAAGGAAGCCGGAGAGGGACACTTAATCAGGAACTCTAGTGATAGGACACAGGGGGACAGCTTCAGACTGAGAGGGGGTAGGTTTAGATTAGATTTTAGGATTAAATTCTTAATTGTGAGAGTGGTGAGGCACTGGAAGAGGTTGCCCAGAGAAGGTGTGGATGCCCCATCCCTGGAGGTGTTCCAGGCCAGGTTGGATGGGGCTCTGAGCAATCTGGTCCAGTGGAAGATATCCCTGCCCATGGCAGGGGGGTTGGAGCTAGATGATCTTTTAGGTCCCTTCCAACCCAAACCGTTCTGTGATTCTATGGTATTGCCTGCTTGACTTTAATGATTCAAAGACACAGAAACTTGTGAAACCTCCAGAGCAAACCATTCCCAGTAAGCATAAGTCCTAGGGCAAGAAGATGTTATTCTGAGGCTTAACTAAGTGTTATTAGAGGGCTTTATGGCAAGGATTACAGCTGCTCCAGGAACACAAGTAAAAGCATCAGCCAACTTTGTTGCACAGGGCATTGAATCAAGGCAAAGGCTGTCATCAACCACGGTGGGATTGCATTCCACCTCCTGAAAGCGAATAGGAGGGCTCAGGATTACTGGGCTGTCAGCACTTGAACCTCACTGGTGACTGGATTCGGGATGGCACAGATTTTCATTAATGCCCTGAAACACTGGACATGTTTTTAGAGTCCTAACCTATTGTTCAACTTCTGTAAAAGAGCCATGCCCTCCAGTCCCCAGTGAAGGGCTCTCCCGTGACCTCCCTGTCACTACTTGCTCAGCCAGCACAGAAGATGATTTGCCTATTGCCCCAGCACAGGCCATGATCTCTGCTAGAAGGCAGCTTTGGGTCCCTGTTATTACCTGATACAAGCCCAACCTGCTGTCAGTGAGCTTTCAAAGATATATCTCGTGCTTCTGAAGCAGCGCTGAGAACACACAGAACCACCAGCAGAAGGGCTGGAGGTGCACCAGGGCACCTGAAGGAAGCCATAGGTACATTTCTCAGAGAAGGGACACACACACACAACGTAAGTCAAATCAGGGAAGTCGTCTTCAGTGCAAGTCCTGCTGTGGACTGAGGGCTCGGGGCTGGTAATTAAAAAAATCCAGAAGTCCAGATGATGCCAAAGAGAAAAAAAAAAAAAAAAAATCTTGAAAGTGACTCTTGTATTGAACAAGAAATCTATTGTTGACTTAACCTTTAATTACCAAATGTGGCCCCATAATGCAATTATACAGCTGATTTATGATTATAAACATTTGAACTATGTTCTGTTAGGACATGTTTGATTTTCAGTAAGCTGTAAAGCTGCTAATCTCTGCATTATTCCACTGAATTCTTCAGGCTATAATTCAAATACTAAGGTTGATCCTGAAGGTTTTTGGCACTATACCAAAATTTAAGTATGTCAGTATGACATGTTTTAAAAATGCTTTAACACATTATAAAATGTTCATCTTTAACACTTTATTCTGAATAATGTCTTCTTTATTTTCTGGGGTTTGCATAGTTTGTTTGTTTGTTTGTTTGTTTTGTTTAGCTTTTGGTTTTGTTTGCTTTTTTCCCCCAGTCCTCTTAGCACTGATGCTTCAACATTCCGATGGGATTTTTAAACTCTCTGACCCTGAAGTATCTCATTTCTCTGAAGTGCAGTGGTTTTAGTTCCAGACAGGAATTAAACATGGTCCTCACTGAGAAGCTGGAATTCTGTTACTTTCAAAAAAGGTAGCAGTAAATTACCCTTAGTGACACGATGCATTTTTTGAAAATGGTAGCAGTTTGACCTGTTTCCCTCTAGAAACCACCACCAGCTCTTTTTCTTTTTTTTAATGATGGTGTTTGAAGAATCTTCAAAAAATAAATCTACTGTATCTGTTCAATTTCTTATGCCCATGTGGTTGGCTCCAAGAAATCGCAATTCAGATTTTAGAGGTATGACTTATGTTCGCAGAATGTGACAGTTTTTTTCCATATGTCCTACGGGTTGTGAGAATGGCTTATAAATTTACCCACTGCATATTAGCTAAGGATTAGAAATTGTCTTAGAACAAAACTGTGGAAAAAAATTCTCTGTGAAATGCCTTGGAAAGTACTGGTGTCCTACAGCCATCGTTAGTTGCCCTGAAATACTCCCCACACCACACCTACACTGAAGGAACAGGGACATTTCACAGATCAAACACCTGCATTGTGCCTGTGCAGGGCCAGGCTCAGCAGCCTGTGCTACATCTTTCCCAGCTACTGCTGCACACACACCTACACTTGCAGACAAAGCGTGATGCCGAGTGGAAAAATACCTTCCACCCATTCAAACAAGGCAAGTCCCAAATGGCAGCATTCAGAAAGCACACACACAGCAATGGAGCAGGATGTAACTGGACACGTCAACGTTAATTTTCATGTCTGGCATGCATGTTATATATTTCAATACACAAAGCATTTAAAAATCCATAGGAAAATTGGCACACTGTCTTTATATGGTGCCCTTGGCTTGCTGGAGACGTGCATAAACTTTTCTCCTTTTCCTCTGAGGATGTACGAGAATTTGGTGGTTGTTCAAAACCCTCTCGACGTTTAATATGTTTTTTTCTTTTCATTTCTCTCATATTTACTGAGGAATCTTTTTGTAAAACACATAGAATGTGCACTCTGCTGAGAAAGTGTCTGAGAAAATAAATCAGACTTTGGGGCTAAACAGAACTTGATTTCTCTTGGCTCTTGTGCTCACCAGAGGGTTTTTTCTCATGGAGATTTTGCTGGAAGGGCAGCTAAGCAGCAGTGCTGTGTCACTGCCTGAGAGGAACTCTGCTGCTGGCCAGGAGCCCTCGGGAAGCAGGGACTGTTTCCGTGTTCCACCACAGCACAAGCACATGGGGCTCAGGAGTCCCTGCTGCAGGGCCTTTTGCACTTTCTAAAGCAGGGATTTCCATTTGCCTTTGTCACCCCCTGGAGCAAGGGAGGGGGCTGCGAACAGAAAGCCCAGGCAGCTCTTGGACAGAGGGGTAAGAAGCTGTTGCTATTTGGTATCTGTGCTGAGATGCATTTGAGGCCAGCTCTCGCTGCCAAGTTGAAAATGAACCCATAAATCTTAACAGGCTCAGAAAGCCCTTGATGTTCTTTGCTTTTTGGTTGTCAAGCCTCTTTTAGAAGAAGCTGGAAGCACTGGGAGCAATCTTCAAAGAGATGGGCTGCTTTCCCAAGGGAGATTTACAGAGTTGCTAAGTTCATTTTAAGATTTAAAAAAAGTCAGAAAAGAGACACTCTACACTACTCTCCACTCTTTCTCTACACTCACCCCTTCCCAAAAAGTCAGGAAGCCGCAGACGCTCTCCTTTGCCAGGGGCTAGGAAAACTATACACAAATATTTCACTGAAAAGTCTTGGATCACCCCTGCAACAGCTCCTCAGCATAAGAAGGGGGAAAGAGGGTGGTCCTTGCACCCCAAGCAGTCCTGGGAAGCTCACAGCACCTCCCTCCACCTCTTCTTACATACAGAAATCGCTCCTTTGCAGAACATGGATGAGAAGCCTACTGATGTGGTAAGCTGAGGTTCCATAAGAATTAATGCCATAAAACAGTCTATAATGTAGATAATCTTGCTGGGTATCAAACACTTGTATTTGCCAATTATTCTGAGAAGTTTTGATAATATTTTAACTCAGTTCCCACAAGAGCTGGCACAATTTATAAGCAAACATTTGAACTAATCACAAAAACTAAATAGAACGTGATTTCTCTCCACCTTAAAAAATATTGGACTGCAACAAAGAACAAGGCCTGTACTTCACCAAGTGTGACAGACCTCTGCACTCACTCATGGATACACAAGACTGCTGTAGGATCTACCTCCCATGCACTGGTGGGAGTGGGATGCTTTGAACTCTTAAGAAGAGTTTAATATTACAGCACCATTAACGTTATTGAGAAAGTGCTATGACTTGCGATTGATAGTGAAGGTATTTTTTTATAGTATTTTAGCCACATCCCTTCTCCACCCCCAGCTGGGCTCACTGCCTTGAAGTCTTGCAGCAGGCACAGAGGAACTCTTTAGTGAGATGTGCTGATGTGCTGACTTGGCAAACGCAATCCAAGCAGACATGCAAGAGGAGCAGAACAGCACATGAGCACAGCGATTTGTGGGGACAGCACAGGCAAGGCAGTGAGCCAGAGAGTCAGGACAATGCTGCAGGGCTGGCAGGGCTTTGAGTGCAGTCAGAGAACTGGATGATGGGCATCTGCCAACAAATGGTGGCATCAGGATCGTTCACCCTAATCACACTGGAGCTCCTCCTCTTTCCCTGAGTCAAACTGTTTCCTCGTCTTCCCTTTCTTCTCCTGTTCTTGTCGGGCTCAGGATTTCCATTGCATTTTTTATGGGGTGGGACACAAGTTACAAAACACCTTGCCATGCCAACCCCTCACCCTCCACCTACACAAAACACCATGCCCCCAGACACTGCCACCCCAAACTCTTGCTTTGTGCTCCCTTCACTTCCGTGCTCCCCACCCTGTGTGCTGACCTCCTGCCATGCCATCCCACATACTCCTCCTGCTCAAGCCCAGACAGCATCCTGTCTCTCCCTTTCCCTCCACCCTCCAGCTGAAGGGATTTTTAGGGGTTTCTTTTCCTTTTTCCCCTTTTTTATTTATATTGCTTGATTTGGGTTTCGTTGTTGCTATTAAAACTGTGACAGAGATGGTTTTGGTCTGACAGAGATGCAACACGCTCAGGCTGTTTTCCCATTGCACTTTAAAGCAAAGGCTGTTTGGGGAAGGAAACAGGCAAAGTTACATTCTCAGGTGCTTGTGCTGGCTTCATCCAGCTCTTTTCTTTTTTCTTCTCTTCTCTTCTCTTCTCTTCTCTTCTCTTCTCTTCTCTTCTCTTCTCTTCTCTTCTCTTTTCTCTTCTCTTCTCATCAAAGGGATTGCTCACAGAAACTCAGCCACCATGTGCTCTCAACTACCTTAAATCCTTCTGTAAAAGCCACATTCCTTCTTCATCTACCATTCCCTAGTTTGGGCATTGAAGGGAATTACTGACACTATGGGTTCCATATAGAAGACAAATGGGCATCAGCACACTTAATGGCAGAAGCAAAACATAAACTAGGAGCAGGCAGCAAAACAGGGATGGCATAAAAAAATGTCAAACTGGACAAACAGGTAGATTTTCTCAAGAAAACAACAACAAAAAATTAAATGCAATAAATGAATGGTAGAGCTTGAAGAAGTAACTACTGAATGTCACATATGGTAGGATGAACCTTGGAAAGGAACTGCTGTGCAAAGTAACACTGAAAAGGTATCTGCCACCCATATGCACACTTGCAAGACTGAGCAAAGCAGGCCCAGCTCTCCTGTGGCTCTCAGCTTGCTGAATTTAGAATCGGTAATTTAATATCTGCAGAGGCTCCAAACAACTGAGAAAAGTGCTAAATAAGAAGCAGCATCAACTGTAGTAAGCAAATGAGCTGCAACACTGAACACAAAATCAAGACAAAGACGACTTCACCATCTGGTGATTTGGTTTCCAGATTAGATTTCATTTTACTACAGGAATTAAAGTTCTCCTGGCATGGTCAGGAGGAGAGCTGTGCAGAGACCAGAACTGCCTAAGAGGACTAAAGAACAACCAAGGCGTGCCAAGGGGGGCAGCAGGAGAATCCCAAAGGAACGTGATGGCTTTTACTACTTGAAACGGTAAATGGCAAAATGCACCTCATGAATAAAACCACATTCTCAAGCTACAGGGAAACCAAAATCATAAGAAGTGCCATGATGCCCTGGCAAAGGTTGCAGTCCATCCCCTCCACTGCTCCAAAAGTGGTGCTAAGGAAATTTTTAGCAGGGAAGCAAACTTGACTATGATTTGTTATTGCCAAAATACACACAGCCATTGGCAGACCATTATAAGTGTTACTCAAAACCATCATCAGAATGAGAAATACTGAGTTCTCCCCACAGGAGGTCCTGTTAGGAAGAGGCTGAAGTGAATACAGAAGCTTGTAAAAATGTTATTTCCAGCAGGGAAACATTCTCAGAGAACTTCAGCATCTGCATATCCTTTTGTTCATAAAGTAATGTATGACATGTGGTGGATTTAGAGCCCTGGCTTCACTTAAAGAAGCAGATGGAAGATCTTTAAATCCTCAGATCATCTTCCTTCGGTCATATTTAAGCCTTGAAAAACGTGAAAAAAAGTGAATATTGATTTAAGCTGAAGTCAAATAAACAATATTACGGAAAAAGGGGGCAGAGGATACAATTTTCTATATCAGTAGGAAAGTAGAAAAAATATTCTCGAGAGGTTATTTCTGTTCATCTTCTATGAAATTGATAAGCAACTGGGGATGGTATTTGGGAGACACTGGTTTAGGTCAGCCTCTGCACTTTGCTCTTTGATATTCTAATGTTTGAATTTGTCCACAGCCAAATGGAAGCCTCCAGGGAATGTCCAGCAATTGACATCCCTAGGACATGACACCAATAACTTATTTCTAAAAAAACATGATGGCCAAGTCCACCACAAGGTGTCAGTGTGGTAGCACTAGAAGCAGGATTCGCTGCTCCGTGGCCGACTTTCACAAGCCGGTCCCAGGCACTGGGGTAAATCACGGCAGCAGAAGTTGCGCTGGGAGCAGCAGCGGCAGCGCCGGGAGACGGCGCGGGGCTGGGCTCAGCTCGGACCCGGCTCTGCCCGGGCCTCCCGGCCTGAGGGGCTCCCGCAGGCTGACAAAAACCAAGTACCTGCGGCTGAGGCTCGATCACACAGCCCCAGCCGATTCTGTTGTCTTCTGCGATCTGAAACACGTGGCCTTGTTAACCATTTACTCACACCTGGACTTTAGGCTGTGGTTTAGGTTTAAGCAGCCCTGCAAGGGCACACAGCAGCCTCAGACGGACTTAGAAGCTGCTGCAGTGTCAGGCTGTGGGGCAGGGAGAGACAAATACAGAATAAGGGGTTTCAGAAAGGAGGCATTTTACAAAATCCACCCTTTATTCCGTCTATTTATTCTCCCCTCACCTGCAGTTCAAGCTGTGGCTGCCCTGCCATCGGCGGCTCAGGATTTATCTTGGCTGGGGCCCAGGCGCTGCTGCCAGGCTTTCCTTTCAGGGCAGCAGCCCTGGGAAGGTCACTTGGGGTTAAGTTTAGAGTTCCAGGTTGGCACATTCTTAACGCAAGCCAAAAATAAGTGTGAATGGGGATCAATTTTATGAATTTGCTGAGCTGCCAATTATATTTTAAAGCTGAAATCTGAAACTAGGTTTGCCAGTGGATAAGTATCACAGCCAATCCTTAGGCAGAAATTAATTGGAAAAACACTTTGCAAGCCCAGATAGCATTGCCTTACAAATGTTATCTCCCACGTCTTTCCAGGTGTACTTTGGACATTGGCAGTCAATCAGAACACAGGGGATTTTAACTAATTAATTTATTATCTTGTATGTGTCAATCAGCAGTTAGGCAGATAAACAACAAATACTCCCAGCATGCAACTGTAAGGCAGCATTAAGTGGGGGGGAAAAACTTTCTTCCAAAACAAACCAGCAAAAGTTCCTGTTGCATTTCTTTTACACCTCCTTTCCTTGCATTTTTTGGGGAGCAGGGTCACCAAAGCTGTACAGTTGCCCAAAGCCAGATAGTTGGGTTTTGCACCCACATCTCCACAGAATCGAAAATAAGATTCTCCACTCACCAGGCGGAGGCTGGATGTGCAACTCAGCACTTACAGGCTTGAGCTCACAGCTATCTGAAACCTGCCTGCAGCCTTGTTTCTAAGCTCCTTGCCAGAGGCACGAATAACCCTGTGGGTCCAGCTATCACATCACCAGTGGAGCAGCAAAACTGGCTTGAAGGCAGGATTTCCTGAGCCTCCTGATGGAGCCTGTATTTGTCCACAAGCCAGCAGATGATTCCCAGTGCTGTGCCACACTCGATTTCATTTATTCAGGCCTGCTTTAAATGCTGCATTTGTGGTGCCCAGCTCTTGGTTTTCAGGGCTCAATACAGTTTTTTTAACGTTCTGGTAATGCAATTTGTCCCACTTCAAGGCAGATTTACATCAGAGCCATTAGCACTGGTATTACAAAAGTTACGCATGCTTTCTAAACTCCACCATATGTAAAAGAATCTGAAAAACAGAAGCCATCCCCATCCTTCTTGAACAACTTCCAAAGGTCACAGACAACTTTATGATGTATAAAATACATATGTCTTATTTATAAAAATATATTTCACACATTTTAATATTCTTACTATATTATGTATGTACATATATACATATATACATATATACATATACACACACACACACACACACACACACATATATATATATATGAGATGTATAAACATTATGATACATTGTATTGACACTGAGCTGAGATCCAAAAGGACCCACAAGGTGCACCCTCACCTTGAGTGTTGTGCATTTTTGGTCACCACAATATAAAATGACATACAGCTATTAGAAAAAATCCAAAGAAGGGTCACAAGGATGGCGAAGGGTCTGAGGGGAAGCCGTATGAGGAGCAGCTGAGGTCACTTGGTCTGTTCAGCCTGGAGGAGGTGAGGGGAGACCTCGCTGTAATCTTCAACATCTTCATGAGGCAAAGCAGAGGGGCAGACACTGATCACTCTTGAGACCAGTGACAGGACCCCAGGAAACAGCATGAAGCCAAGTCAGGGGAGGTTTAGGTTGGATGTCAGGAAAACGTTTTTCACCCAGAGGGTGGCTGGGCAGTGGAACAGGCTCCCCAGGGAAGTGGTCACAGCACCAAGGCTGAGAGAGTTCAAGAAGCATTTGGACAGCATTCCCAGGCACAAGGTGTGTCCTGTGCAGGGCCAGGAGTTTGACTTGATGATTCTGATGTACCCCTTCCAACTCAGCATATTTATGATTCTAAACACAGAGGCTTTTGCTGGAGCATCCCTGGGGTGCTGCCATGGCCCAGCCTGGAAGTGCTGCTCTGCAGTTCTCAGCCTCTGAAGTGCAGGGTAACCTTGCTCTGAAAGCAAAGGTTCCCCCAGGCTGGCCTTGACATGATTCTGAAGGAAGCAGGAAGCACCAGCTTTGCTCCTGCCTGCCTGGGGACCAAACACTCTATATTGGGTTAAGAGTACAATAAAACCTTGCCAGCTCAGGGGTGACTCAGCAGCTCGTGTGCATTACATCAAGCCCTGCACCATCAAGCACGCTAGCAGGGAAGTCAAGAGAGAAAGAGGGAACACCTTTTTTGGGAGCTACCCATGCCTGTAATGTGGTATATCCCCTCACAGCACTGCAGCAGGCTGATCTCCTCCTGACTGGAAAGGGCTAAAAGGGCAGGAAAAGCAAACTCCATTGACCCAGGTACTGGAGGCTTGTGGAAAAACATCTGGAAAAGGTCGGCAAAGGTGCTAAAGGACATGAGAGAGAGCTAATTGTGCCTGTGTCCTGACAGCTGGCAGGCACCCTCCCAAACCACCACAGGAAAACCAACCAGAGGCAGCCGACAGAACCTGCAAGTACGGAGCAGCTTTTGTAGCTAAACTCACAACAGGAGGGCTTGGGGGGGGGGGGAAATCCCACAGAAAGCAAGCTCTGTCAAACATGAGCAATAGCTGATGCTTTAGAGGATCACACAGGAGTTGCTAACAGATGAATAATGACTGACAAAACAAGCCTCTGAGCAATCTAAATTATGCCACCTGCCTCAAGCCCTCAGTCACAGCTTTTTTGCTGGTGTGTTTTATTCACTGGCCTTTATAGGGTTGGGTTTAAATGCTTTTACTCTTAAAATGAAAATAAAAACAATTAGGTCACGGCAGTAACAGCAGGAGCCAATTGTGATGTGAAATGAGCTGTGTTACCTTCCTGAGACTCATCTGGAGTTATAAAACCAGAATTCAGAGAAAAATGCCAATCACCACTTGCCAGCGTCTTCCTTTCAGCCACAGAAGTGAAAGCCCTTTTGCACTAGTCAAGAAACAGCAGATGTGACCAAACGATGGGCAGTGCCAAGATCAGCCACTCCCTGTCAGCCCGAGGGGTGTGCCATTCCAGTGCCAGAACATAGGATTCATAGCTCATTAACAGCTCCACAGAGAATGGAGCATCATGGAGTGTAGCCCTGTAAACCAGTAACAAGGACACCTCCAGCTGGGGGTGATGCAATCCCTGCTCTGAAGCATTACTAATGCATTTGGTCTCAGTCTCACGAGACGAATTTCATGTGTGAAATGAAGAGATACTGAGCTGAAATCACCACATGGCAGCCCACCACCTTCCGGGCCAGTACTATGATTAATGAGTGTTTCAAAACCCAAGAGAAATGCATGTTTGCAATGGGGTGACAGACTGATGATCAAGTGAGATCTAGATGCTGACTCAAGTCTTCAACTCAAGCACTGTGTGCAATCAAATATCAATAGGTTCAACCCTGCTACCAGGATACAGGGACTGGTCCAGGAAAAGAACAGGATGAAAAGACAGGAAATTAAATAAAAGAGAATGAAAACCAACATAAGCAATAGATCAGGAGATGGATGACATTCTTCTATGCATTTATGTAAGACATGCCTCTGCATGCTACTTACCTCATGTCCACTTTGAACACGGCTGGGCTCCCAAAGTCGGAATGCAAGTTTCCGAGCATGGCATCACATGGCACAGCTATGCCTGGCAGTTGTGTTGGTCGCAAATAGCAAATCCTGTCAGTAGTAAAGCATCTCTCTCCATCACTCAACCCTACTGTTTTTCAGGAAGCACTGAGAACTGGGACACATCACAGTTGCCTTGAGAAATGGTAAAGCCTGTTTCTTCAGAGCAAACACCACATTTGCAGTGTGGAGCTTGGCAGCCATGGCTGTGGGGCTGGCAGAAAAGCACTCCCTGGTGAGATCCATCAGGGGAGCTGTAGGGTCCATTAACAAAAGGAAATTCAGCCCCTGGCTGTGCTTGCTGGCTGTTCTGTTTCATTTAGTCCAGAGTCCCAGGGCCAGAAGTGAAGCTCATGGGGGCAGGACGGTGGCCAGGCAGGACAGCACTCAGTCTCCTTAGGGCTTCAGAAAGTCTAAGCCATTTAATTTAAAAGTATCAAGCTCAGCAGGAAAAAAACCCCACATTACTAATCATTATTAAAGACGGAAAGCTTTTGTCATGTCCTTCAGCTCAAAAAACACTAACAACACACTTTCTTTCTCATGTACAAGGCAGATGTACCAAGGACGATGATGAGTTTCCAAGGCCAAGCATCACACTGGCTTTCCCCCTGCCCCCCCTTAAGCCCAGCAGCAGCTTAGCTGCAGTGACACAGTAAGATTTTCTACTGAACAGCCCCACCTCTTCAAAACCTTAACATTCAGGAACATGCAGAGTAGACATGAAAAGATGTAAGCACCTCCAAATGTTTTCTCAGTTGCAGGGGAATTGCACAAGAAACGCTGCTAGAGGCCAGACTGATGCTGTGGATCAGACAGACAAGGACCTGCACAACTTTTTCCAAGCCACCAAACAAGTCTGTGACAGGGCATCAAACCACAAGCCATCAAGTTTCAAGCTGGGTGTTTGATGACAGCATCCAACGTCCTCTCTATGACCCGAAACTATAGACATTGGCTACCAAAAAGTGATTCTTTCTGGCAGAAAAGATGCCTCATGACAAGCTTTTCATAACTGTGTCAGGTATCTGTCAGAAGTCAGTATATTCTTTCCTCAGGTTATATTTAAATTCTATTTCTGTCCCCGAAACACAGAGGGAAGAAAAAGGCTCATGAAAAAAACCAAAAGATACATCCCAATTTTAATCCAAATTTTCACTGTAGCCAGATAGTTGCAACCAAACATAGGAAACTTGGCCTGAGTGGTTGTTCAAGTCTCTAATTAGAGATGAAGAAAAGGAAAACTGGAAAGACAGAGGCAGAGATGAAGGCACAGGGAACAGCAAAATCCTGGGGTCACATTCTGCACACTGCCATGGCACAAGAACAGAGCATCTTTTAGAGACTGAGCCAGTGACACAGCAATACTGCTGAGATGAACAAAACAAGGGCCAGGCTGGATGGGGCTTGGAGCATCCAGGTCTAGTGGAAGCCGTCCCCACCCACAGCAGGGGGGTTGGAACTAGATGAGCTTTAAGGTCCCTTCCAACCCAAACCACTCGATGATTCTCCAGTACCTTTGGCTAAATGCCTTTTAAGGCAATAAGTGGTATTTCACACATTTTCACTACCGTCCACAGGCTCACAGTGAATACCAGCCCCAGAGTAGTGAGATGGGGCAAAATGAACCCAAGCACGTCCTCCTTCCAAACAGCAGCTCCCCAGATGGAGTGACAGTAGCTCTCTATGACAATACAGTAAGACACAAAGGAAGTACAAACAAGAGCAAAGCTGCAAAAAGAATCTGTAAAAATATAAATCCATCCATCCAATTTTGTTCTATACAATACAACCTGTGAAATACCAAATATTAAAAATAAACAGCCAAAATAACAATCAAAAAAGGGCCCCCAACTTACCATTTACAGCTAACTATGAAGTACAGAGCTGTTATAATGAATAAGTAGATTGTAAGAGAAACATATTTTTTATCAGCTGATAAGAGACATTATGTACATGCAAACATTGCTTTGCTTATAATCTTAGATCAACGCAAAACCGCTATATAACAAATTCTTTATTTAAAGTTTTTGGGACAATAACTTTTGCAATCAAGTTTTCATTACAAACACACATTCATTCTCTCATCCGAAACATGTTTCCTGTCACCACAGAAGAGCTAACAATATTCCTTAACCTGTTTTGAACTCACTTCTAGATTTACCACCTGAATTAGGAAACACCACTTGTATGGGTTTATTGTTGCAGTATGGTGGTACAAAGCTCATTCAGAATTAATGATGCACGGGCTACTCTTCTGAGAGTACCAAGCATCTCTTTTAAGGAATCAGTGTCCAACCTCCAAAACCATGGAGGCTGAATAACCCCTTTCACACGCAGGCACCTCTTCTCTGTGGTGGGTAAGCAGCTGTGTACCAGCCAGATGAGGAACTCCAGGGACTCACTTCCCACTCTCCTTTCCTCAGGAAAACCTTGTGAACTTTTCCTTGGCACATAATGAAAGATGGCAAGTGCAAGACCTTAGCACACAACGGAGACGTGGCTGTCATGTCAGCAGATGCACAGTGGTGACACCGCATTTCTCTCATGGAATTTCCCAAGTTCCCCCCTCCAACATCCTGTCCAGCTCTGAGGCCTTCTGCTTGCCACATTTTAGTTTGCATGTTACAGCAGGGTGCAAGGAAAGCAACACCACCTGCTTCTGTATATGGAGAACAAAGGGCAGAGCATTCTTCAGTCCATTTCCTTGATGTCTCCAACACCGCATTCCTCAGCCTTAGATCTTCAATCACTTGGAAAAGGAACCTGAATTTAGGCAAAGTTTATCAGTCACAGGCCGATAAGGTCTGCTGATATCGACTAAGGCAAAAGCACATTAAAGTGCTTAATATGCAGCATCTCCATTTGTTACCACATCAGCTACACCAAAATTGTTCTGGCACCGCGCTCTTGTAAAGGGTACGGAAAAAAGCAGCCACAGAATTCAAAGCCATAACACAGCGCACCCCCTTAAAAAGTGGAACTGCTTTATACAGCAATTTCAAATTGCTTGAGTAGTACTCGAATTGAGATGCTATTTCTCACCTTTACAATCTGCACTCACATGCAGTATGATATGTTTTATTAGTTTAAATGAACTTGCAAGTAATAGACAGTTTGAACATATGTAGATAATCATTTTGGCTCAAAGTCCTCTCTAAGTACACATGGGTATCTGCAAATTAAGTCAGTGAAGAGAATGGGACACCGGGAAAAATAATCAGCTAAACTCATGCCTGCAGCAGCACTGCACTGGCTGAAGATAGTTATATTTTGGTTAAATATTAAAAAAATATTTGCATCTGTGATGAAAGCTTAATTATACGCACTGCTGGGAACTGACATGTCTGAAGTCTTGACTGAAGCAAGAATTTCTGAGAGTTCGACTCAGTACTGCCTCAGAAGGTGGGTGTTTGAGAAGTTCTAATGTAGATGCCATCCATACAGAACTGCTCATAGAAAAAAACAAATTATAACCAAAGAATTATATAAAAAATCAAAATTGAGTCTGATCACATAATTTTCAATGTTCATCATCACTGCCAGTTGTTCCTCTAGGACTTAAGCATGTGAGCCTGAAGCCCTCAAACATTTCATACTAACTCTTCCTGTTCTCTCTCAGTAATTTTTAAGTAGTTTACACAAAATATAAACCTCACAAGGCATTTTGGACTACATAAAATCAAAGACTGTTCTTCAACATTAGCAATAAAAGAGCTATTCAAGCAGTCAGGCTTGAAAAAGGAATGTACTGTAAATATTCCACTCTGTGCCAATGAAAGTAATCAGAAGTTTAAAGTTAATTTGTGTTTTCTGTTCAACTTATCAGGGCATTTTTTAACAAATATGAGATTAATAAAATATCAAAGCATTTTACTGCTTAAGTTAGAATTAAACATTAGTAACAGTTGCTGTGCATTCACAAGCTGCATTACATATTCTGTTAACTGTACTGAAAAGTTTTTGCCACTGCTTTGTAGCAATACTCCCATTTTAGAATACCAAAGTAGTATTGAAAACAGTGAACACTCAATAGATTTCAATAGATGGCTTTTTTCTTTTTTTCAAATATTTCTTCTACATCTTTAATCAAGTCTTCCTTTAATTTGTGTCCAGGTTCCAATGTATATTCAAGTTAGAGGAACTTGACTGAAGAAATACAGTACTGATAAGGATACTTTCCCCCCAGTCATCTACAAAGTACGCTGAAGGTAGACGTTGCAAGATCACAAAATTGATTAATTTCACATGAATCAAGCAAGACAGGCACAAATACCAACCACGCAGTTTTAAAGCCATTTTATCATTAGCTTGAGACCGAAGACAAGGAATCTCACAATTAATCTGAATTTCACGGGTGCCACACCTGACCACAGCCCTGGACAACAGAATAGCTCTATTGATGGGAGACTGCACAAGACAAATGTTTTTCTAATGTATCTAGAAAGTAGCAAGGTGAACTGAAGTCAGTTCCACAGAGCTGATGTCATACAGCAGCCCAGTACCAGCTTTGTCTCAGTTTTGTTGTTACATCTCTAAAGTTATCCCAATTCTGAAACCAGATCAAGTGATAATCTTAAGCATTCACAAAAAATAAACAGGAGCATCTCTGAGAGCCAAAGAGGGTACTCCCTTCCCACCCATAAGTACTTTTTTTTACAGTTACAGAGACCCCTAACAAAGACAGTGGAAAAGTAAAATAAATCAGCATCCAAGATAAACTACTGATGTTCTCAATACAAAGATGAACCTTGCTGCAAATGGTTTTTTATGTTCTATGAGGAAAAAAAATCCAGCAGTGAAATCTAGTTCTAGTTCATCCTTCAAACTGAAACCCTTAAAGACAAACGACATCGATACTGGCATCACCTTGAAGGAGGGGCTGATGACAAGCGTGACCTGAAGTACACAAAGAATATAAAACTCTTGAAGGGGAAGGTAAAAGTCTGTGGAAGACACTGGAGACATCATTTCTCTCATCCCACTATTCCAGCATCAGCTACTGAAAAGGCTGTCCAATACACGCTCATGTTGTGCAGACGGCTCTGCGTAACTAGCTGGAGCAAGCATGTAAGTATATTTTTTTCTCTTCAGAAAATAAACACTCAAATGGAGGGAGAAGATCAATTATGCATTTCATAGAATGAGTAGGATTCCATCTCACCTATTTCTCCACATATGCTCTTTCCACCCCTCAGCTGACTGGAGTTTAGTGTTTGCTTTATAAATACAGCTGCCCTCCTCATTCCAACCACTATTTCCCATATTTCAGATGAAGGCACTCTAGTTGAATAATATGCATTCTTTTTGCTGGATGTGTAGTTTGGTTTTTTTTGCTAAATCTGTTTAGAGATGTCTCTTGAAGGTCTTTTACACAGCATAAACATGTCTCGGGAAAGCCCAACTCTACACAACAAATACCTGCTTAGGCAGGGTCCACGTGGGAAAGACATGTCTAGGAACACTCCACATCTCACAGCACTTACATCCATAGCACCAAAATATAGTTTAACCATGCTCATCCTTAAACTGTGCCTATATCAACCTAAGTTCGGCATCTGTTACCATAGAGTGGTTGCCCATTTTGATTTAGAAAAATATTTTAAAAATCATAAACCCCAGAAGCATGAAATAAAAAGGGTCTGTGTCTAGCTTATTGCTTTATGAATAAGTGAGCGGGTCTTTGGTCAGAAAACAATCCTGTCAGTGCAACTTTATGAAATACATTCCTTACGCTCACTGAACTGGAATTAAACAGAGTAACACATGGGAGGAGAGACAAGGTTCAACAAAACAAAGGCTTAAATAAAAACTCTGGTCATTAGAAATCTACTTTTAATATTGTTAATGCGCTTATTGTTCCGTTGAGTATTCTGTTGCTCCACAGCATGGAAAAAGCAAACAAATCACAAAAGAAAACATTAGAATATAATTTTTTTTTAATTTTTATAAATAACTTATCTGTTACAAAGGCAGTTTACCCAGCTAAATCACAAAACCATCAACTCAAGATATCCAAATTAGGTTTTATTAATAAACAGGTAAAAACTGATTTGTCAATCTTCACATAGAACTGCAGATGAAGCTGAAAAACAAGGCCTCATTTTATAAACAAAATGCATTGAATGCAAGTGCTTTGGGTCTACTGCCTAATTACCTGGGATTGACATTTTCTTCCCACATAAAAAAAATGCAAAGCCTTCAAAACAAAGGCCTCTGTGCATTCACATAGATCACTTGTAAAACTCCTAATAAAAGTGTCCACTGGCGGATGTTTACAGTGGGTGACAGTCTACTTTGTCTCTTGCTACATTGTTAGCACTCCCTCCAGCCTCACGCTAAGTGCTGCTGCTACATAATTCTTTGTGTGCCGTCTTTCATGCATATTGTACTGGAATTCCATTTTCTTGATCTCGGTTACATACATCCCCGATCATGTGAGTATTTTCCTTAAAAAAATAGATCATCAAAATAAAAGAGATGCTTGAGGTTGCTTCAGTGTTCAAGTCTGTTTGATTTCTCTTTTCCAGCCTTTATTTCAGTTGTCCTAAACATTGCTATCCTTGTTTTCTATAAATATGAGACTTCAACACAAAGTCAGGTTTAGAAACTGGCTGCCAAAACAGGAAAGCATTTAAAGTTCTTGAACAAAGCTGTACGATGCTGCTGCTGTTGATTTTGGCACTGTACGTACTTCCCCAATGGATCTCTCTTCAGGAGTCTGCAAGATACCCAGCAGATGAAGCAAGCTTAACTCGGATGCTGATCTGTTGGTGGGTTGAAAGTTTCCTAGTATAAAGTTTCCTCACATCAGACAAAATGCTCCCTTTGTGTCACCCACCGTAAAACTCAGTGTACAGAGTGAACTATATGCATAACTCTTGCAACTTTTCCTGCACTTTTACCACGCTGCATCTGCAGGTCTTCACAGATCATCAGCATTTACAAGAGCAATGTACAGAACGAGCAGAGGAAAGCTATTTTGTGCATAGTTTCTTATTAATGCTCTTATTTTAAGGCATTGCTTCTCTCAGATAAAAGCTTAAAAAAAGGGACATGATCGTGCTTAATCACTTAAAGGGAAAAAAAAGTTAACAAAAAGACTATTACACTATACATACAGAAGTACAAGAAAATAATAAAGGTGAAGAAAAGAAATCACTTAAAGCAGGCTCTAGAGCTATGTACAGTAGGAAAAGCTTTGGGGTATTTCACTGTGTGTATTGTACAGACAACGCATGCAGTTTTTCCTTTTCATCTTTAGATGTGATTGTACTGATTTCTGGCTTCACAGAGATGTTTTCAGGGAAGACAAGGCAAAGAGTACCACTGATTTGTGAAGTTCTTCCCTTTATCAAAGGCACTATGTGGCAGCAAACAGTTTAAACATTTAAACCTTGTTCCTTTTAAGATCTCCTCTGTGCATGTAGTGTTTCATTGAAAGCTCTGAAAACAAAAACACTAGCACTCTATTCCTTTCCCCTGTCAAAATTCAGTAGTGACATCGGGGCAGAGAAGAGGATGGGCAACACCCAGGCACTGAACACGGTGTGTGTTACTGGTAATACTGTACACGGTGTAGGCAGCTGGCGAGTCTCTCAGCAGATTGCCCTTCAGCCGAGCAGTGTCAACTGCCTGCGACACAACTCTGAGGTATTGCTTGCTCTGTGGGCTGACATTTAACATTAGCAAAATACCATCTTGTCACACCTTCCATTTTACAAAATCCTATGCATAAATGCTTTTTTTGCCCCTCAATAACTGGACAATTCCTTATACATTTGCTATGGTTTTACGGAAGGTAATGGGCCTGTTGGCTCAGAAATGCCTGGGCATTTCACACTGTTCACAGCGATTTAAGGCTGGATGATTTAAAAAAGTACAGGCAGTACAACTCCACTGAGCTCCCTCATCTTCATCTGTGTCTGGAACAGTCTTTGGTGTTTTCACAATGGACCTCTGATCTGTGACATGGAAGAGATAAGATAAGCAGTTACTAACTGAAAACAGCATGGAAAGAATTTTGAGATTTTTTTTTTTCAGTAACTGAGAACTATCTTGTTCCTCTGAGAACAGCACAGTTATTACAAGTGACAGAAGCAGCTTTTTACCACCCCCTTGACTACAGTTTGACTGTAAGTCAGCCAAAAGGCTCAAGGTAAAACTATGAAAAGCAAGTTTCCCATCCCTTAACTCTGCTCTCTTCCCTCAGTTCAAAGCTATTGCATAAAAAGGAGATAAAATTTGCAAATTAAACAGCATAGGAAACAAAGACAAGATTTAGAATTTTGAGGTCTATGGAGTGGTCTAAAATTCATTCTGACAAGAAGTAAGTGCTCTGTAACCCTTTGACATGTTTAACTTTTTGATCCTAGAAAGAAGGTAGCAGCTCTTCCTCAAGCCAGCTCAGCAGGCAGATGTACTAAAGAAAAACCAATGCCTGGCTCTGTAATGCTAGAGTAATCCTCCCAACCATACAAACGTATCTTTTTGCATGTGTGAAGACAACAACCTTCAACTATTTTACAAGAGAAAAGAAGAGAGAAAAGGGGTGAAAAGGATAAAAAAAGACATGAGTGGCTTCTTAAGTTAAGGGTTCCCAGTTTAGGCAACTTAAAAATTCTTTAGCCCATTATTTCATCTGGAGAACATCTCATCAGCAATGAATCAACGGCAATCACTGCAAAACGGCAGCAAGAGCTTCAGGAAGTACAATGGTACTGATCACAGCTGCAAGAGGAATTACTTTTGTTCTTTTGTGAACAGCAGTAATTGTGGTTTAAGTCAAAGCCTGCATGACAGCTAAATTGAAGCTTAAAACGAAATGAAAATTCAAGTTAATGAAGAACTAAAATGCAGCAGTGATACTTTTTTAAAAAGAAGAAGAAAATAAAGATAATTGATAGAGGGACTTCAGAGCTTTATAAACCAGTCAGAGTTAATTTTGCATTTTCAAGATAGAGTGAATGAAACACTTAAATCTGTGAGCTCCTAGAAGATAAGCCAATAGAAATGTTTTGTGACAACTAGTCACAGAAAATTAACTTTTCTTCTTTGATGGGTTAGTTTTTATTTACTGTAAAAGGAACTACATAATTGAGAGAACTTTTAAGTTCTTCATGGTTCAGCTGTAAAATGTGTCCAATAGGAATGTGTATGGATTTAACTTTACTTGGTATTTTCACTACCAGCTGAGGTAATGAAGGATAAAAAAATATATATTGGAAGTGTTGCCAACGGTCTGCAGGACAAAAAGTCCAATTTATCTACACCATTTTACAATGCAGAAATGTCAGAAATCTCTAAGATGAGATTCTGCAACAACAGTTACTGCACACTACAAGGACCAATCACACACACATATATATTATATGGAGAACTTCCTGGACAGCAAGACTGCACAGAAACATCAGTGGATTATCTGTTTCATGTGGTGGTCTGCCTAAGGTCATAATATGATGCCGTTCCAAACCAGTTAATTTCATTCTCTGCTTTATGTAAAACGCAAGAGGTAATTGTTCTGCTTTGTTTGACATCCTGAGAGGGGAAAAAAGTAAGTAATGTGCAAACTAATGACAAGCAGAATGTTTAAGAGCGGCTAATATTCAGCAATACTGACTGCCCTACTGGACTGCATTCCTCTTCAACTATCTGGAACTATATTTACCAATAGTCAGAAGAGGCTTTCATGTAAGTTGTTAATACAAATTCTACAGTAGCCACAATTTCCAGTCAGGGTAACCAACCTGAGTTGTTACTACATGTATGTAAATCTACTCTTCACTATGGATAAGGGTGAAGTCATCTAAGTGAGTTTCACTGATCCCTAAGCAATGTACCTCACTCATTTTTAAAGAAAAGATGGATGCTTCCATTATGTAAACTACCTTCCAATATATTATCCATCTTTAACATAACTCATTTAACACACTTCTCTTTCCTTAACGTAGGAACAGAGAGGAAGCAAGAGCAAACAGAAGCATACTTACTGCCAATACAAATAAAATGCAAGATTTGTATCCTTTTCAAGTAATCTGTTTAATAATCAACACTTAAGCAAGATTCATAAATTAGAACTTGATACTAGATACAAAACAGGTATTTGTATCAAATCCAAATTTTATCAATACAATACCTTTGGGTTTTGGTGGCACGGGACCAAGAAATCCAATATTATCGTAAAAATTATGAATAGCGCTGGGATTAAAATGTGGTCCTAAAAATAAAAAAAAAGGTGCAGCAGTTTAAAAAAATAAACTTGAGTAGGGAGGTATATCAATTTTTTCTGGAATTCATTTTGTAACAATACTATTATTCACTTATCACCTTTCATATCAAGGTGTCAATACAGACCCTAGTGAGATATTAGTGATGTCAACAATACACTTTAAGAAACTTATTGCCCAAAATATGCAACATAAAAAAAGTCAGAGACAAAATCTAGCAAACCAAACTCCTTAAACTCCTTAAAGGTATCTTTCTGCCACTCTTGAAGATAATTTTGTTAGTAAATCTTAGCTGACTTTTTCTACATTGCAACTATACTCAGAGATATCTTACCTACTATGCAGGGTATTATACACGCTTAGAATTAAAACTCAGAGGAAGTTCTACATGCAATTTACTGTAACAAGCAAAAAACCATCACCCACCATTAACTCTAAGGTCAGGTTTTTAGTGCAGCATTACATTCAGCACACCTGTCTACCTTCTGCTGAACTGCAGGTACCTTTTCTGAAGGAGAACTTTTGTGGCTCATGTCCCAACTGATCTAACAGCTCACTGCTGCTGAAAGTGGGAAGTGTTAGTTCCTTCCCTCTCACTATCTCAGTTCTCCCTTCCCGTGCCTCTCCCTCACATCAGCTGTAGCAAGCTTTTCCAGCAATGCAACAGTTTTAGCTTGGCTTGTGAACAGAATCAGCTCTGCAAAGGGTCTAAAAAACGAATACAGAGCCAGAGCTCAGTAAGTGGCAAGAGAGAGAAGCAGGAAGAAAGAAGGCTTTCTTGTTGGCAGCTCTTGAACTGGCTCAGCTGTCTCATAATTTCACCCCCATGACCAAAGGCTGAGTCCCTCCAGACAAGGAAAGCAGAGAGCACACTGAAAGCTGCAACTGCACTTTATATTTGCTAACTTGAGAGGCTAAACACAGACAGAAGTGGAAGAAAAAAGAGAGAGATGGACACATATACAGTTGCATCATTCAAAAAACTTATTCTCTCTCTTTGATACTCATATAACCAGATTTCCTCCCCCCCCAGCATTTAATAAATGGCATCACAAACTTCTCTCTTCTGAGCCAAGTATGAAATAGGAATGACTGTGGGATTAGGAAAATCATATGGCCAACAAAAAAAACCAGGCTTTAAAGACAGTTACTTCCATGGTTTCACTCAAACTAATGTGATGATTTTGCAAATAGTGTGTATATCCATCATTTATGACACAGACTTTTTTGAAACATGTGGACAGTGAAAAGAAAAAAAAATCAACATTTACAGTTACTGATGGACTAAGACATACTGTACCTCTTGCTTGAAAAAGGTCAATCTCTTTGGTTAGGCAATCTATGTCTATCTGCAGCTGTCTGTTACAACTTCTTAACTGTTGCATTTCTTCCAGCTGAAAAAATAAATCTGCCTGTTAGACTAATTTTCCCAGTTTATTAACAGTTATCATTCATGCACAGGTAGACAGCATTTAGTTATTTCAGAAATTACAATAAAAGAATCTTCCCTAATGACCACCTTTCTTTTAATCCAAGCATAATCTAAGAAAAAGCTTCCAGACCCACTGAAAAGTTTTCTCTCACCAGACTTTAGAGCTGACTGAACAACTCCAAACAGCAGTCAGGGCACAGCCAAATGGTCTGGTCCACCAGATCAATGGATGATCATCTAGCACTGAAAACTGGTGCATTAATCGGTTTCTTTGAGCTCAGTATATGCACAAAGACCAAAAAGTACTTGGTGTGATAGCAGTATGAGTATTAAGTTGTAGTCCGAAATGCCAGAAAGGACTACCAGGTCAAACCTTTTGTGACTGCCTTTAAAAGCAATACTTCACAAAGCAATTAGTGAACTGCAAGTTTGTGGTTAAATGACACATTTTTAGTCCTTACCCTAAACAACACTGTTTACCAGCTCAATTCTAACTATACTGCCCATCCCTAGTCTATTGTCAATATATGAACAACCCTTCCTCCAATTTATTGTGACAGACCACACTTGTGGTTTAGGTTTATACCCTACAGACATTTCAACTTACTGATGGAATTTGGGAAACAGAATTCGATCTTTTCAGGCGCCTTCGTGTTAGATTATTCTCCATTTCATTAACCTCTGATTTTAGTTTATCCAACTTTTTCTTTTGAACCTCAAGTTCTCGTTGAAGTCGCTCCATCCTGGCCTTCTGGTGTACCAGTAAAGCTGCAATACATAAAGTCCCATTTTATCTACTTTATTATCCTTCACATGGCAACATCAGAAAAAGATGCAAGTTAGTATTCTTTTGGGAAAAAAACAGACAAAACCACTGCTACAGACTGCTTTTCCATTTTCCTCACAAGAAAATCTCTGCCATAAGACAGAAAGTGCTATATTTTTGAAATCAGCACAAACTAACTACAGACAAGCAAATACGAGAAAGCCATACAATGTAATAAATGGGCATGCAATATTTAACTGTAATCCGTAAAAACCTACAAGACTGACTACCCAAAGCCAACAACTAATATTTCTTTGTGTATTCAGCCTAACCACTGTTAAACAGGTAGCATGAAGAGGATTTCATACAACTGCAATAAAGAGCACTACATATGCTTATTGCAATTAGGATTGGATCCTGTGTTCATCATAGTAGGACCCATCAAATGAAACCAAACCAGACGCACACCACTAACAAACTGTGATGTTTATCAGAAGCTGGATTGTACGTCATTTTATCCCTAAACTATGGTGCAGAACCATTAGCTCAGCTTCTAACACTGCTTACTACTTGTAAAGCAAAAGGCACAAGGAGACCTCATTTAGAAACAATGAAGTTAGCATTTAAACCACAGTTTTTTAAAGGTATAAAGAACTTAAGTAGCAGATGACACAAACTGATGCAATCTAATGAGTTTAATATCATTGAAGGCAGGTTTACTATTAAATATCACCACAAAAGCAGATATCACTGCTCAAAGTAATAATCACCTTCTATAAAAATGTATTTCATTAAAGAAATCAAAGAATCATTTTAACTTCTGCACAGCCATTCATTCATCCATTAAACTAGTAATTCACATAAACCGTGATCAGTTTCACAGACTATGAATACTTTTATATCACCCTAGAAATTACAAAAAAAGTAGCAAGAACAAGGTATTTTAAAAAGATTGAATTTGCCTCACAAAGTCTTTAAGCCAAACTCTAGCTGGAACATGATGCTTAAATCCTATTTCTTCAGGTACCAAAAAATTAGGAGCACTCAAATCTGGTTGCCTAGGTTTCCCAACTAGTAGCAGAGGAAAAAAACCAGCACATCAAAAAGATGCAACTTTCCACATCTTTGGCAAGAAGAACTGCCTTCTGCTGCAGCTCCTGCCTGTTCATTCATTCATTCATTCACATATCACATTTTGTCTTCCAGAGGCTTGTCAAAAGGAAGAACCACGTCAGCCTATTTTTGAACAGTGTTACAGACTGTAAGGCCTTACTGAGATCCAGCCTAGGCTTTTGAATCACACGTGTTCACAAGCTATTGAAATGGCACCTAGCTTTTGTTAGGTTTTGTTCAAATCAGAGAAGCTTTCATAAACAGACACCTTTATTTTGGGTCACAGTAGTTGTACTACAGGAAAAATTGCAGCTGTGCTCATATATAATATAAAAACATAATAACTGAAATCTCAAGATAAAGACTTTCGTTGAAGACTTGGAATTATCAGGTAAGTAATCTCAATAGACAGTCTTTCCTCTTGAAAAGCCTTTTACCAACAGCAAATGTAGCTGCAACTCTAAAGAAAGGAAATGAAAGACCACTTTGCCTCTACTCCTGTAGGGAGTGCACAAGCCCTTTTTCCTTCTACATTTTATTTTCACTTTTAGACAGTCTCTTCTGTTTTCATTACCTTGGTAAGACTGCTGAGGCACCGCAGCCATGTTCCACTGACCAGACTCAGAACTCTTCAGACCTGTCAAATTGTGGATGTAGGCTGCTGGTGAGTAGCCAGTGCTGCTCGATGTTGTAGGTGAGGAGCATTGTTACCAGAATATCCGGTTGCATGGCTGGCATGGCCTCAAGAGTACAGCTGTGACCAAGACTTTGCCTGTGCATGCCCCATCTCCTTTTTTGTTTAAGCTACTCTTGTAAAGGAAAAAACCCACCATTTCTTATTCTGATATTCTCCCACTTGTGATATTTAGAAATTTAGCTGTCATTATGGAACTGCACAAGGAGGAGAAGGCACTGATGGATGCCCACAGCACTACTACATGCTTTTCATTTCATGTCTGGAAAGCTATGTAACTTATTCTCATACGAGCTTTGTGACTACCATCTGACAATTTCAAATCCCAACACGTTTTAAAAACACACATTAAAAATTACCATTATGATTAAAGAAGATTCACTTGATACTGCTATGTTATTCTTCTACTATTAAAAATAACTTTGATAAGGAACTTGAAAGAGATTGGTTTAAGTGGACACTTTCACATACAATTTGGTAATCTTGCTTAAATACCAATTTGGCAACTGCAGGAAAACAGTGGTGGGGGAAGACAAAACTCTCCCTGTGTTTCAGTGCGATATTTATGAATGGAAACTGGCAATTTAAGTATTCAGCTCCCTCTAGTGTTGCTCAGAGCAACTGAAAACGTTCAGAAAAACAGCAGTTCAACTTCTTAATTAAGAGCAAACAGGATACTTGGCACGTTAAGTTTTTTACACTTCTGCACGTTTGCATTCAGCAGAGTGCAGTACACTTCAATGCTCTGGCAGATGTGACTGCTTCCTCTGACATTCAAAGCGCGTATCTTTCACATAAAGGCTGTATATCATCATAATTACAGGGAGCATGGAAGTCTAGAGGACAAAAGTTCACTCTTCCTCTCCCAGACACCTTCTCAGTCAGGCATTAAAAATACCTTAAAGTTTGTAAATGTATGCATAATTGTTTTCTCAAAGACTCTGTGAATGTGAATTTTAAAGTTAGAGTGTCTTTTGTTATTTAAGTGTTTCTAAGATAAATTTTAATCTAGGAATACAAAGACTTCACCCTATCCTACAGATGTACTCTTTCTTAAATTTCTTAGTTTGCGAGATATGGAGAGGATTTCTGGCAATGCAATTACTCTATGGCAGGAGGTTCATGAAAGTCTCAAAACACACTTACGCTTATGCATGTTTTCAAAACCTGTATTTGAAGCTGCACAAAATTCAGTCATTTGATAAGCAACTTCAATAGTTCAAACCGATTTTTTTTTTGTTCTCTCTTTTCAATGCTCTCTTAATTTTTTAAAAAGAGCTTCACTGAAGAGGGGGGCCTGATATACAGAGCCAAATATAAGGTGGTATTTTTTTCTTAAACCACATGATGCAATGGGCTCAGAGCCCCTTGGAGCATGGGCCACAGCTGTATCTCATTCAAGTCTTTTTTCTTAAACATCTTCAATGACTGGCTAAGAATTAAAGAAATTTGTTTCCTGCAGCTTTATTTATTTTTTAAAGTTTTAAAAAGCTCCAAGAAACCAAATCAAGAGCTGTGCAAAATGTTAATTTACTAATCTAGTTTATCAATTAATTTATTTACATTAAAAACACAGTGGCAAGAACTGCTAAGCAAACATGCATCCACATATATAACTGTAGTTGGTACCAACGATTCACTAAACTTTGCACACCATCCTCTTTCAAGTAAAAGAAAATAACACAAAAAAGACAGTCAAAGCAATATAATACTTAACCAAAGGACTTAAGCTCCCTAGTAAGAGAGCATCTACCTAATGGTTTCATTACACAATTATGTATTTTCTTGATGGAATGGCTTCTCATTATACAGATGGAAAGCTATATGCAGAATGAGCAACTACTAAATAACTGTTCAGCCTCACTACTCATCACATGACTTGCATGCATGCAGAGTGTCCATCACAAAAATGTATCTGAGTATAGAATTTTCACTTTTTTAATCTGTAAGACACTTTATACTAAACTAAATTATATACTGAAATCTCACTTAACTATTTCATATTAATAAAACTAACTATAAATTGTAATCTCTGCTAAGTAATGGGAATACTCCTGCACAGAGACAGAACTGATACTGAACTGAAGAGCATAAAAATGCATCCTCTTTTGGCTGTCCTTCTGACATACACCTAGCATTACTCTTCTCACAGCATTATGAATTCTTACTGACTTCAATAGCGGACACATGCACTCAATGTTTCCACAAGCAAGTCCTCAGTGTCTCAAACTAGAATCCTAGAAAGAAAGAAACATCCCTCAGCAACAAGTTTTGAAAAGTCTGGGGACAGTGAGTTTCTTAGGATCACAGAATCAGTGCCAGAGATACAACCAAGCATTGCAGGGAAATGACACTGATTTTAACTGAGCAGTACGCACTCTTTTACACATTATATAACCTCCAGGTTTGGCAGCAAACAAGGAAGAGATCTGGGGCAGCCTTCTACTACCCACTCTGACTTTCTTGGGAGGGAAACCAGAAATATAATGATGGAAGGAGACTGGAGTGCCTACACATACCATAGTTAAGTAAAGCTTCTTAGATGGCAAGCAGCAGCACCTATAGAGAGGTCCAACACATCTCTGTTCTCCTGGGTTGGACCATGCATACAAATGTAAAGTAAATAAAAAGAGCAAAGGAAATTTCCTTTGACATCAAAGCAACTCCACCTTCCATCTCAAGGTTTCTTTTCCCCTAAGCCAGTTTCAGTTCTCCCTGCCAAGATAAGGAGCATTCTGGCAGAAATAAAAAAGCTGACGAAAACGCATTTTTCTCTAATCATGGCCAGAGAAACTACTCATCTTCTCTGGCTAAAATTAAACTGAAACAAGCACCTAGCATGGAAGGTTTCTGGCAGTTTGGCTAAATTATAAGCAGTTTAGAACACGGAAAACATCAAGTAACTCAAATCCCTTTTTGTACGTAAGAGGAAAAAAAAACCACTGCTAAGTGTAAGAAACATGTTTAAAAGCAACAGTTAGGACCTCCAGATATCAATATCATACAAGTAAATCTATCACAACTTCTTAACTTTCCAAATATTAATTAATAACAAAAATGTAAGAAATACTGCACGTGTTGCAGCAGGAATGGAGCACACATGCCAGAAATCCAAAACACCTCTAGATGTAAAGAACTTCAGCAGATCAAGTGAACTTTCTAGTGAAGGACACAGAAGGATGGTGTCTTCCTGAGGTCCCTTGTACCAGCCCACGTCATACATTTACACATCATCTAAAAGCTGCATCTGGGCTTCTGGAAGAGCTGGGCTCCACAGCAGGTAGAAGTCAATGCTTCTGGAATTCTAGGTTGTGTATCAAGCTTGCCTCATCTTGATAAGCTCAATGCTGATACCTGCAGCTTTTAGAGAGTGTGCAGGAGGTTACAGTGGCCATCACTACCAAGGGTACAAGAGATAAAGAGGTAGACCTGGAAGAAGTCAGTGCCCTCAGAAAGGAAAAACAGAAGAAAGGGACAACTCCTCAAAAAGTACGCAAAATGCAGTTTTGCACCCCCCTAAAAAGTACCCAACTTGCTTGGGAAGCAAGTTCATGATCTAAAAGAGTGTTTAGAGCCTAAAGACAAGATTTCAATTGCTTAATTTCTGGGTAGATGAAGTTTTCCAGGACTAAGACTAAAACAGACAGCTAAGTCTCCCTCCAAAGTAAGAAGAGGAAATACGATCTGGGGAGCGATTTGTTTTGCTTACCTATAGATGAATTTTCTGAAGTTCTTTATGCACTGAGCATAAGAGAATGTAAGGATGATTAGCTTTTTGGTTTTGACACATAACCTTCAGAAACTTGACTTAGGATTGACTATTCCTCACCAAAGATAATTATATCCAGAAGTAGTGCACAAGCTAGAATTACTTTTTGATTTACTTCATTACTATAGCACTCCAGATGCAGACCTGGCTTCCACTGTCCTGATCACTGTACTTACTTACACAAAATAAAATGGCTAAATTCATCTGAAGAATGTTTACAGTGGTCATGGAACAAGCCAGTTTTCTAAATTCTGAATTGTTTGCTAGGTCCAGAGAGGACCAGCGAGGTCAAAGACAAATTATTTTGACAACCTATTGTGAATACTGCTTAAATATCCTAAGACTCATTCAACATCTTTACATAAAAAGCTTACAGGAGAGTTAATAAACCATCAAGCTGGTCATAAAAGCATGCAAACCCATGAAAACAGAAAAGATTAACAGGTTATCTTGCTGTATCACATATTCTAAGTTTTACCCTTCCATTACCACTGATCCCTTAAAACAGATTCCTGTGGTTTGGCGCTCCTTCTCACATTTTAAAACGTAACAGAAGTAAGTATTAAGACTTAAAGCATTTTATTGTCAGGCAAAGAGTAGGAAACATGAAGGCCAACACTTCACCCCACTAATTGCTTTCGAAGTCTGCTTTTCCTTCTTAAATAACACTCGCAAAAAAAAAAAAAAGGGAACATTATCCAATGTAAACAGTATCTCAACTGATTCAAAAATCTGACAGTGGAATTGTAGCTTTAAATCACTAGGACAAGTTGAACAAACGTACATGTTTCTTTCAGAACAACATAAAAATGAAGATGGTATGACTCCACTTCATTAAACAGATAACGTATCTCCTTAAGACAAACAGAAGAATATCTCCAAGTATTCCGTTTCATGTCTTTACCATAAAAAGAAATTTGTGATTCGCTTATAAAACACTTTTATTTATTTAGGAAACACTCACAAATGCTAAAATTAAAGATATTATATCAACATCACAAAGGTTCCTGTTCTGCAATCTACACACTGAATTGACAACCAAGTCAAAATCTCTACAATTTATATTAAGAATATTACCTTGCGTGTAGGCAGCATCATCAGATCCCATACTCAATTTCCGTGCATCACTGATCCTATCCACATGTGCTAAAACAGGGTCAGTAAGATGCTGGATACCCTCTGGTTCAACATAGTGATCAGGAAGGTTTAGAAGGTTTGTAGGTTCAAAAGTTGGGGACACTACCCCTGGGGAAACTGCAGGGGGCTTATTTGGAGAAACTGTAATTTTAAAAGTATATTTTGTGTTAGGCTGCGTAACAACCACTCGAGGAGAGGTTGCAGTGGTGCTGTTGCCCACTGCTCGACTCTTGGGTGGATGGTGATGAATAAATGCAGGACCCATGCTTACTTGACCAGACATATTCCTAGCAGTAGTAGATACTCCAGGATTTGTCGATATGAAAAGTGTGGGCTGGTTCCGCACAAGTTGATCATCTCCTGTTGTGGCATTTGCTGAAATGTAGACCTTGGGCTGACCACGTGTGATCACTTCATCAGTATTTGGAGGACTGGCCGATATGTAAACAGTGGGTTGACTTCTACTTAATGTCTGGCTGTTGAGGGAAGAGGGAACAGTGGAGGTGCGAGGGCCAGTTGAACGCAACTTAGAAGAACTGTTTCTTTGTGGCGGTTCAAGTTTGATTTCAATTTGATTTTTGCGAGGTCCTGTGGATATATTCTGAATGTTGTATTGGCTATGAGCAGAAGATTGTGAGCCACCAGATGAATGAATCATAGGTGCTTGTGGAGTAGTAGGAGAACTGATAGGCATGTACACATGAGAAGTCTGGTGGCCTTGCTGGTTTGGCTGTGTTGAGTGTTGCGATGAGGTATGTGGCGTAGTACTGGATGTAGGAATTGTAGTCCAGGGACTTGGTTGCGAAGGCTGGTAGACTTGCTGAGGGTGCATGGGATTAAACTGAGATGCCCAGCCTGGCTGCTGCTGTGTCTGTCGAGCGGTACCACTAGGAGCTGTGATGTAAGGCCTAATATAGATAGAATTTCCCTGGGGACTGTTAAGTACAGGAGGAGGTACACCATGTATGTGCAAAGACGTTGGGGTATTGCGACCAGGCTGAATGTTTGGGGCTAAAGTTACCATAATGGGGTTGAATCTGGGTGTTTGTTGAGACAAGTTAGATACTCCTTTGCTGCCTAGGTGAAATCCAAGATGCTGCCCTGGATTAGAAGTACTAACTGTATTGGCCATCCCAAAGACATTAAATCCTTGCGGAACCTGCGCAGGTGCTGTCTGTGGTTCCTGCTGAAACAGTTCATTGTTGGACTGACTGGTTTGAAGGTGTCCATCACTAACACTGTGAGCTAAAGTCCTACTTCCATTCATTCTACTTCCTTCTCTTCCATGGTGATAGACATTCTGTGACTGCAAATCCAAATTAAGAGATGTCATGTGATTTCGTAATCCAGGAATCCCAGAATCATCCGAAAAACTTAGGTCTCCTTCACCGTAGAGATACTTTGTGCTCTCCTGAGAGAGAACTGCACAGCAGGCATCCAAATTATTGTTATTCTAAAAAAGACAGATGAAAGTTTGACATTACTGATAAAATACTGTCACAGTTACGTATGCATATATCCAATCATAACTGAAAAACTAACAATGTAGCATCAGACACAAAGCTTTAGGTGGCTGGCTAGCATAGCTGCTCTACACACACAAGGGGCTTGCATGTGAAGCTCACTGTTCTGGGAACAGCGACTCAGCCAGTGGCACCAAGGGCAGAGGTCTGCATTGCCTCTGAAGCAGTGACAGGGAGATCCTGGACCTTGACAGGCTAGCTTTATACAGTATGGTACACCTTGGATGAATCCTTTGCCTATTCCTTCTCAGTTTCAGAACCATCTTCAGCAGAGACCAAATCTCTGGCTTCAGGGAGGAAAATGACAGTAGGAATGGATTCACAACATCTGCACAGTATTGGTTAATAACTTAAAAACAGAAATAAAACCACGTGTTTATTTTAAATGTTTTCCCGAACACTTCAATACCAGTTATGCATTACCTCCTGCTGAAAACGGAAAGCGAATCTTATGAAGAGAAGAAACACGCTGACCCAAGGAACTGTACGTGACTTCAGAAGAAATGTAAAAATTCAGTTTATACAAATACAGCAGGATTATTCTTTTGTAAAATGAAAACTACTAATCAAAAACCCAGAAGACATTTGTATTTTCATTTTAAACCACTGCTTGCAAAGCTTTTAAATACTTATATTTGTACCTTTTTAAACCTGTAATATGACGACTTAGAACAGAAACTACAAGCTAGCTAATTCTTTAAGAACATTTCAGAAGCAAACACCTAATCTCTCTTCTCTTCTTCCACATCTTCCCTGATCTTCCCAATTTAGTTTCCTACATAAGGATTTTTAGAAAGAGTGGACATGCATCAGTGACATAATTTCTTCATATTGTGCGCTGTCTATATCACTTTTCACACAGAACCTCCAACCATCCAACAAATAAAGGTTAATACTTTCAGCCAGAAGAGCCCCTGTTCAGGCCCATGTTATTAACACTAAATAGGTGGCAAATCCATCCAGCACATAGAAACAGTTACTAGAAAAAAAATGCAAGTGATCAAGGAAAAAATTGCATATGCCAAGTAGCAACATTATCAGTTAGTTAAAGAGTAACACAACCAGATAAACTGATCCATGCTACATGCTTTCTATTATGTCGATTTTGTTAAACTAGCAGACATTATTTCTCATTCTCCAACCACGACGAAGGTGATAGCGTTGTGCAGACATAGCAAGACTGTCTCTACCTTACAGATTTATTAAAAAAAAAAAAAAAAGAAGAAAAAAGAAAAAAGAAGTGGGAGAGGGATGACAAGGCTAAACTTCACCCACAAAACCAAAACTATGTTTTCATACAGACCAGATGCAGTTGTGAATTCTTCCAAATCAAAGAAAAAAAAAAATCCCCAAAAATCCCCAGCCACAAAACCTTTTAAAATAAGAGGATTCCCTACAGGCTATCTAACAGGCCAGCTCTAATAAGGATTGCTGCAAAAAAGAATTCAGATATATGAAAATGGATCATATTGATGATATGCATATTGACTCTACTTTGGAATAAGCACCAGAGGACAAAGTAATCAAAGGAAGTTAGTAGTGAAGAAAGGAAACACGCGGACAGAACAGTGGGTAAGAGAAGATAAGAACAATAGCCTGGTATTTGTTGCAAAGGAGAAAAGGGAGCCAGAAAAGGGAAAAAGATAGGATGCCACAGAAAAACAAGCTAGAAAGATCTCAAAGGCAGATTTTGCATGAACTTAAGTGAATTAAAATTATTAACAAAAGGCCAAAAATACCAAACAAAAAAGGAACAGGCCAAGCTTGCAAGGCCCTTACATTCAGGTTGAATGCATTTCTTTGGACAATTTTTTTTTCTTTTTTAAGACCGCATCCAATCAATTCCAAAATTTCAGTGACGTCAATGAGAAAATTGGAGAACTCAAAGGGGAAACGGGGGCACATGGAACCCCTGGCATCTTCTGGCTGGCAGAGGCAGAGTTTCAACCGCTTCTAGCTCTTTATAGATCAGAGAACCGGTTGATGGCAGAACTGAGCATATTCCAGCAAAACAATACCCCTCATCTTATCTCTGCCCATGTCCCAATTGAGTTTAAAATGTTGGCACCCTGAAAGAGAAAGAAAAAAAAAGAAAGAATAAGAATGTTGGAGGGAAATAAGGAAGCAAGGAGAGGACGTAGACTTGAGGAGCAGGTATAGAATGCTCCAGACACAAAAAATAGAACAACAGGGAACAATGTCCACAGACTGTGGGCATTGCAGTGACTCCTTTAAATGAGGAAAATGGGAGAGCTGAATGCAGGAGGCTTGTTGGGAAGAACAGAGGGATACAAAACTTTTTAGGAATATTCAGTGCTGTCAGCCCCAAACATTTCACGCCCTAGATTAAGCAGGTTTAAGTTTCCTCCTATTAGCTCTTTGGTGGTCCTCTGTTTTTAGTATGCAACCTATTGTTTAGGTATTTCAACAGTGGGCTATTTACCTCAAGGTATTTTCATAATCTTGTTATCCTTAATTTTTTTCATTATAAGCATATAATGCTATAAACCTTCCTTTAAAAACAGCTGTGTTTGGCTACAAAGAATTCATGGAGGAAGACTATACATTCTTTCTGCACAATTCACAGTGATCCAAAGAAACGTGCCTTGTTATAAAAGCCTCATTAATACTACTATAAACTGCATAACTGCTTATATTCTTTCAGATTCTCACCTGGAGTATAATTCCTAGTTTAAAAATAACTTCACCCTGACATATGATGCCTGCACGGAAGGTATTGTGGAAGCAAGGCATTTCTTATACCAAATGTCCTCAAGTACTTGTCTTTGACCTAAACTACACTTCCTGCCTCTATTGGAAATTCCTTCCACTATGCTCAACTACAGGGTTGCAGAACTCAGGATTCAGACACTGTTCCAGAAGTATTGCAAACATGTGCACAAGTACTCTCAAATTCTGCTTTTCAATCTTTCCCATCAGTCCAAGTACAAAATTTGTTCGTTTAAAGAAGTCATGTTAGGCGGCTTTTATAACAACAAAACCCCCCAAACAAACCAAAACACAAATAAAACCCCACGCCAAAGAGAGTAGCAAAGCTAGAAGCTGAGCCAGAGAAACCAGAGCTCATGAAATTTCAAAGAACCACCAACATGACAGGATTTTTTTGGTGAGTCTTAGCTCTCAGTTAACAAAAAAAGTAGCTTTCTAGTGTGACAAATTAGTTTAACAATACTGCACACATGGAACATTAATTACTCTAGACTGTTTTCAAAAGATTCTCTTATGAAAGCTGACTTAAAACATTTCCTCAAAATCTAAACCCTTCCCTGTAAATCTGTCATAATATGGGAGGTACAGTATCTTTTCTTCACAGTTATATGGCTCTTTTTATTAAAAAAAAATCCACTGTGTTCAATGTTATAAAGACTGCTGAGTCTCTCAAAGGCAAGCATTAGCTTTTAAATTTATCAAGAACTACATTCAAAAGATGATTACTGATGCATTAACTCCATCAAGTCCACTGACCTTGCTCAACAAGCAGTTCTCACGTTTGAAGAACAAAACTGTACTTGTACTATAAAGTCCTACAGAGCACTAACATAAAAATAGCAGTGTACAATCCTGAGAACGAATACAGGCAATTTACACTCCGGTTCAGTTTCCTTTTCAGCTAAATAATGAGAAAGAAGGGATTGGGGAAAGTTTGAAACCTCATGAGCCCCAAGCAGAATTTTGCCTTCTTGCAAATCAAAACCAATTCTGTCGATGAAATGTACTTTTCACGACTTCTTACTCTAGAAAGACTGGAAAGTCATGATGAAGTCTTGACAATGTGAATGTTAAATTCTCAGACACTCTTCCTAACACTACAAACACTTTATTTGGATGTATGTGTGTGTGAGTACATATACATATGTAAGTATATACAAATATGTATTTCATAAATAAAAATACATATAATAGCAAGACAAAACATTAGGATATAAAGAATGTTGAATCATAACCACAGATGTCCTAGCCATAGTCCAGAGACAGTTAGCTTCTGGGAAGCTGTAATCCATCATTTTTCCAATCAGTGTATACTGACAATCAGTCATATATTATCAGAATGTTTGGATAATTCTCTTATTAACCAGAGTAATCAAAAGTTGAGTATCTCAGAATGAAAATCAATCAGTATGGATGCTTTGAATTGATGGAAAATGCAAAGCAAACATGTTTAAGCAACAGAGTTAAATAAGTCTAGCAGCATTTGAAAACTCTAGGCATAGTCTCTGTTGGGCTTTGGAGGGACATTAATTTATCTGCTGAAGCAGATAACATGATGTTATAGAACAAGGAGTTGATACAAAATATGGTATGTGTTCTGATAGTGGCAGCATTAAAAACAGCTGCATGTAGAAGTTGAGGATAGGAAGTCCATAGCTTTAGCACTAACTGCAGCACTAGTCAAAAATGCTTTGTTACTTTCAAGCCCAACAGAAATACATTAATTAACTACATAGACTCCACAGCCATAGCAAAAAAATGATGCCCATCTGGCAGCCAAAGCCCTGGGCAGAGGCACACCAGTGCCTCACACCCACTCAGGTCTAACACGGTGGAGGCAAGGCTACAACCACCTTGTCCTGCCCGAGTGAGCACCACTAGGAGCACCTGGCTGTGCCGACATCACACTCCCAGGCTCCCTGCTGCAGAGGGTACCTAAGGCCACCAGTGCTGGCTCTGCAGGCCAAGAGAGCTGGGAGTGGAAAGCATCGGGGCCAACCTGCATACAGGCAAGGGCCTACCTTTAAGTCTGACGGAGACCAGGCAGCAAAGTTGCTTCTGGACATGCCCCAACACTCAAGTAAGAATCAGAAGAACATTTTAAAATGCCGCATTTTGTAGCATTGCCTTAAATTGTCCCTGCTGGACTCAGGTTGGCTTTGCATCCCTCCTTTTGCCACAGTTAGTATTGGCTCTTGAGACGGCCAAAAGGCATGAGCATACTGACTGGTGAGACAGTAATCTCCATGCACACACTGATTATTAATTTACAGGCTGATTTACTTTGGACCACCCCTGAATAGGCATGGAAGAAGAGAGGCCAATGTAACGCTTTGCTTGCTGTGCAAAATAAAGAAATCGGCTGTGGATATTTGTCTCATTTATAGAGAAAAACAAAAAGAAAAACATCTGCTTTCAAAAGAGACATCTGTACAGAAAGCTTAAAATAAGCAATGCTGCTTACTTGTACAGCCACGAACAGAGCACTGACCTGTAACATGCATCTGGACACCACACCTTCAGGTACCTCAGGAAACTTCTGTCGCAGGTCATGTAAAACCTGAATATCAATTTGCTGGCTTCCTTGGGCCATTCGTATATTGCCTGGTCAGGATTGTTTTTCAACAGGCAGTTTTAGGCCTTAGTAAAGGGAGTACTCATCTCTTCTGTCCCAGCATTTTCTGGAAGAGAAAGGAGAGCCTTGAGACACCAAAAGCAGATATTTCTGATGTAACAAAAGAATACCCCACAAAAAACCGAAACACACACACAAAATCCCTTCTCAACTACGCAATATAAGTTTGTATTTTATGTTGATATTTTCCCATGCCACATCTCTGGCTAAGTAATTGCTCTTCTTGCACCCATAACCTTGAAAATTGCCCATTTATAGACACATCTCAGGATCAGTTTCCCTCTTTGTTTTTATACTGATATTATAAAATACACTAAGGATAAAAAAAGACTTCATTTATCAAAGTATTAAAATTAATGGGTTCAAGAACAGCATTTTTACTTATTTTAAACACAACTGAACACAAAGTAGTCCACATCAAATATTAGAAAATAGTGTTCACTCAACTTTTGAATACACCTGCATTTTTACCTTTACAAATCTTATTCAAGCATCTCCATGAATTTTATTCACTTTCTCCATGGCAGTGGCAGAGCAATTTAAAAAGTTACTCAGTCCATGCCTCACCAGAAGTACACCCATTTTATTTCTTCAATGGTTTACAGTGCTAGACTAATCTAAACAGAGACAAGACACTACCGATCTCGCACCTTCTTTAAAGCAATTATAAGGAAAAACACTGTTAAATTAAACAACTGAACAATTACACTGTTTATCAAAAACTGTACTGTAATACTTTCTCTAACTAAACTTCAAATCTGACAAGAGCACAGCAAGTCCACAAAAACAGAGGATTCTATTGACAAGAAGAAAACCGGTTTACCCTAATTCAGTATCAAATGCCATTTTTCCACCCCTCTTCTACTGAGCAATCCATAAAACTTCCTGCTAAATAGCTAACCCCCTCTCCATCCTCCTAAGACTGCTTAATTTTTTCAATTTCTCTAACCTACACTAAAAAAAACCATTTTGCAATACTTTCTATTATTTTCAGAAGAGCGAATTCTACGATCTCCCTCTCAAGTTCCCTGTACAGTACTAAAATTTTGTATTTACTCTTTATTTCAATTATATCAGCAAAAAAGCATCTTCACAAATGCTACAGCAAAAACTCCACGGAAAGAGATTAATGCATGCAGTCTTTTCAAAAAACCACAGAGAATAAATTGAAAAAACAGTATTTAAAACCGATGTTCCACATTGTCACCCCAGTGCTTTCTTTTAACAAAGTATTTTGTGTTCTAACTCATTTTTCAGTGTCTGAAGTCTTGATAAAATACACAATGATCACAATTTCCATTTATTACTCCAAAACAGTTAAGTATTATAACAAATCTCTTAAAATTCAAAGAAGTGCTACAGAAAAGCTTGTCTGCATCTTCATGAGGCATAAGATGACTTACCAGTCATCATTCAACGCTTGCAAAGTTCAATTATCTGTTGGTAGCATGCAAAACTTGGGAGATTGCTTATTTTTATTTTTTCTACTGTACTTTTAAGTTTTGGTGGCTTAGCACCAAGCAGATGCATGCAGGCAGCATCACTTCACTAAATTTGTTAATAAATTTTTGCACCTGTGCATCAAATGTGTCAATATGGCAAAATATGATATTTACTGTAGTATGGGAGGAAGTAAACCAAAGAGGCTCTGCTCCCCACTATCTTAATTCAGAGAAATACACTCAAACACAAAAAGAAAAAATGTTTTTTTCCTTAGTTTCAATTACAATAGGCATCTAATACGGCTTCACTGACAGTGTAACATGAAAGATGTATCATATGAATATGAAGGTCTCATTCCACTCACCACTTCAAGAAGAAAAACCCACTAAAGAGCTCAAAGATATCAAAAGATTATTAATAAACTCAAATTAACCCTAAGGAAGACTGAAGGGACGGGTCATGAGGCTTTTTGAGGCCTCTCTGGTAAAGACAGATGAAAAGTTTTTTTCCCACTTCTTGATGTTGCAAGAAACCACAAAAAGGACTCAGTATCCATTTCCAGAGGCAAACTTAAGGGAACTGAAAGTTACTTTGACAGATACAAGTCTAAGGAACAGACATACAACACTGCTGTCAGCAGTGTCAGGAACTCAGGATCATCCAGAATATTGTCCGAAATATTGTTAGAAAGTTACATATACAAGTGGAAAATAAAAGGCACGAATGCAAGAGTGAATAGCCAAGACTGACAGTAAACAGACTGTAGAAGAAAAGGCTACAACAGGAGGCAAAGGAAACTGCTGGCAGCAATGTTTTGGCTTCATTCAGAGATTCTGCCATAAAAATAACGGCAATACAGCATTACAAAAGTAATCAGAAAAATCTATTCAAGAAATTAATTACTGGAAGAAGGAAAATTCAGCACTGGTGACTCAGAGAAATAATTCTTCCTAAAATCATTAATATCAGAGTTTAATTACAAAGGAAAACATGTAAATACTGGAGTGCAGTACAGTATAAAGCTATTCTTGTTGTACTGTCCATTTACTAATCGTTTTACATACTGCTTCTAGCTATTCCAAAAAAACCCAAAAACCCCTTCAATGTGACTTTATAATGTTGAAGAGAGACAGAGATCCCAGTGCTCATTTACGTCAGAAATACTAAGTAACCGGAAGAATTAATTAGCTGTGTTCTTTTTCAAAGAGTATTGGCATGATCCCCAGACAACCTTAAAGGCCTGGCAATTGTATCGTGATGGAGCTCCTGTTGAAGCTTTGTTCTGTGAAAACTATTGAAACCAAAGTAAACAACGTGTCATCTCCCAAAGACTGCTCAGAACCATGAGTATGAGACAAAAAATAAACTGCCTCTCTTGTTTATGAAAATATTCAAAGACAACTTAATGAGAAATATGATTCAGATGCCAAATACTAGGCTGTTACACTGCTGGACCAGTGCTAGCTAAATACATGATTTTTCAAGTCTCCTTTCTTCTGACAGAGAACATGTTTAACATATCAGAGACAATTCTTCAATACAAACCTTAACTTAATATCACATTGACCTTCCACAAAACACTTATAAAGCAACTGTTCTTCAGAGTAAATTCTGCCAAAATGGATTTTATGAAATAATTACACCTGACAAAATCTAAAAGAAGCTGACAGGCTAGAATGTTATCTGCACTTCTTGTTCATTACTAATTTTTTCCTATTGCAACTTCACATACAGTCCATGCCACAAGAAATATCAAAGGTAATTGCACAGATTTTAACATACCTGTTGTACTTAGTAATTCCAGTTGATGTTATGATGCACTCATAACGACCAAAGTCCCATTTATGGTCAGTTACCATTCTGCAAACAGCCTTTGTGAGTTCAAGAGAACAGCTTTAGGAAATATGCAGAACTGCACTGGTTACTGCCACAGTAACCAGCATGCCCTTCACCTCCTTCAAAGTCAAAGCAATGCAGCCTTTATATCTCCCTTGTTTCTTCAGCTACATCTAATAAGTAAATTGCTCACACTTTTCTGTGGTTTTAATCTGATCACATCTGATCTGTGTTTTACTCACCTGGCTACAAGTAATCTATCTAAAAGCTTATTTTAGAAACCTGGTTGTAAATATTTTTAAGGGAGTGAATGCAGAAACAAGAGAACATTTTCTTGTAGCATTAATGGTGCAGGTTACAGACATTGTTTATAAAAAGACTGCTGTAATGACAGGAAATCAGACGTAGCAAGTTGCCATGCAAGCCTGGTAGAGGCTGCTAAACAGACAGCAGAAACAGACAAGCAACTAGAAAGATGATTGGAAAAAACCAAAACCCAACAAAAAACAAAAAAGAAACCACCCACCCCCCCCCTACTTATCTCAGGCTCCTTCATCAGGACTAAGTAGCTCCCCAATACTCACATGTATCTATTCATTGGATAACTCCAAAAAGTGAAATTATCTTCTCCCCTCCTCACTCCATGCTTTCATGAGCAATACCTTCTACCTTCCCCCATATATTTAGCTACATTTTTTCCTGTTATCTTATCCAAACACCTATCCAGGCACCAAGCCAACAAATATTGAGAAACTTCTATGGGCCCTTTTTTCAGCCAGACCTCAATTTTGATGTTTCACTCCAACAATTCAACTAAAGACTAACCTTAGGTCATTTTCCATTGAGGATTTCTTTACACTGAATTGCTTGAATGACAAAGTACAGCTCATATTAATATTGCTAGCATTTCTTTCAGCTTTCTTTAAAAAATACAATTTCCTCTCCAGTCTACAAGACTGGCAATCATGTTATAAATATAACAATCTCTATGCACAGAAGACCACTTCTAAGCAGGATCTCCATTCCTCTGACAGTAACAAGCATTGCAAGCTTATTGCCAGCTTATACTTACTTGTGTTATCACTCTCCTAACAATTAGAAGTATATTTTTGTATCCCTGTTGTTTGGAAAAAAAAAAAAGAACATCAGATAAAAAATGCCATATTGTTCTCTTGCAACCTACCCCTCTAACCTCTTACATGCCAATTTCCACACCTGTTCTTCCTTTTTCTTCCTCACTTATAACTGCACATTCTAGTTAAACATGAGACTAGAAACTTTCATTGTATGTGTGTCTAGCAAATGGATGGGGGGAAAAAAATGAAGGGGATACCCCTGCATGTAAGGCCAACTTTCCTTAAAGAAATTGGTTCCCAGCTATACACGCAGGGCTGCACACTTTTAACTGTGTCACTGACACCTTGCAGACAGGAAAAAAGAAAAACCCAAGAATAACAAAACCAAAACTGTATGGTTCTCTGAGAAACTACAATACCAAAAAAATTTAGAAATTAAACAGCAAGAAACAACAAAATTCTCTTCTCCCCCATCTAGCCCTAACAGACTTGTTCTGAAAGCCTACATGGAGTCAAATGTCAGGCAGCCTGAACACCCACTTGTTTTCTTAAAATTAAAATTTAGACTAATTTTGTAAGGGAAAAAAATGTAGAAACAAGAACATTCTACCCCAGAGGTCCATATTCTTCCTGCAAAAGAGATTAAGAAGTGACAGTACAGAATCTACAAGCTTACACTATCACTAATGCTTTAAATGCATATTAAAGAAAAAAAAGTGTGAAAACTGGATGATGGAAAAAGGTTTATTAAATATTCCTAGTAAAAATTAATTGTTCTATTATATTACTCAGCTTTTCCATTGCTAATTTGAACCATTTCTACAGTTCTTCACCAGTATCTTTACTATCTCTGCTTAAAGAATAATATTATCAACACCAGATGTTACAGTCCACTCATATCCATCTCTTAAATAAATAAAAATTGAATCATTTTAGCCCATCATAGTTTGTTTCCCATCTCATCCTCAACCTACTACACAGTGATACTTCCTTGTATCTGCCAGATTTCTACTCTGCACTGTTCTGAATCCAAACAAGAACACGAAGGATATAAACCTGATTTCATTGCATGACCTTAAAACTGAAAAAAATCAGAATTGCAAATAAGTATCGCTAAGAGTTTTCCCGAAACACATTACTGAATTGGATCAAATCAAAAGACTTCTATCAAATAATTAATGATGAGCAAGCTCAGAGGAAAATAGCCAACTCTGGAACAGTTCAAAGAAATAATCAGTTCCTATGGAAAATTTATTTTAAGTGACCATACCTGGAAGCCATTGCTACCTTGAAGCACAAATTGGTATTTTTTCTTCCTCCAAATTCATTACAAAGAGTAATTTCCAGAAATAAATTTTTATTTAACACATTTCATAATGTCTTTTAAACTCCTGGCTGGAATAACAACGTACTCTAAATGGGTCCCACAGCAAAAGTGTGCACACATAAAACATTTAAAGAGGTTTAATCTGTCAGGTATTTCCTTGGAAACTATGAGCAGCTATACAATTTCTTTTTCAAGGGAAATTAGTTCGTTGCACTCATACTTTTTTTCATGTTGAGCAAATTAAAAAAAAAGATTTTGTTTGACTGTGAATTTTTGATTCTTGCTAGTTAAGTAATGCTAATGCACACATTAAGGGATTCTATTAATGGATTTAACCAAAGTTTGGTTTGGATTTTTTTCCCCTTCCCTTAAGAGAATTAATTAAAAACAAAGCCACCTTCCTTTACTGCAGGTCATTCTGTGAATTGTACCAAAGCATAGCTGACCTTTTCATAGCTCAGCAACATGTTGGCAAACCTCATACATAAGCACGTTAAAAACGAGGTTTCTCAGATCACTATAAAAATTTCCTCAGGAATATGGTTGCATTAGAGAAAAATCTATCACAACAGTTATTGAGCTTGCCTCAAGCTACTGTTAAGAGTCAGCAGTTTGAGATTTGACCTGTATTCTTCGCACAGTACGTTAACAACAGAAATCTGGATCTGAAAGCTTTAAAATTTGTAGAAAGGGTTTAAATTCATTTTTACTGGAGACGAACTAAAGGTGAGGAAAGCAAAACACCTCTAAGACAGCTGAAAAGGCATTTTCAATTTTTCCTATGCTTATACTCCAAGGCACACCCAGCTGTTTAAGAGCAACACTTCTTGTGCGCTCTCTTGCACACCCATGGTTCTCACAAGACCCCTAAAAGCTCTACATCGCCACTTGGCCTTTGAGTGGAGAAGAGAACATATCAGTCCCCCCCGAACAACATTAATCTCATCAACTCAAAATGAAAAGGTCAAAAGGAGGAAATCCTAAGTATGCTATTTTTCTTCATTTTTATTCCCTGATAAATACAGTGAAAGTGCAATTAGTTGCTATCAAATAGCCAATGAATTATTAGGTATTCACATTAATCTGAAAATAGGGGCTCTATCCATTAAGTTACAATGGAAATATATGTGAAGATAAAAGTCAAGATTTCTGAATGCCAGGTGTATCTTAAATACAGTACTTGATGAAACTCAGAATCTAAATCCCAAGAATGTTATAAATCTATCCTTATGAAGCATTTTCTTCCTTAGAAGCAGCCATATGTTTTGTATGTGTCTTGTCCTGTTCTGTATGTGTCTTGCCAGTTTCATGGCAATTGTAGGATATCATATGGAAATGAAATACACAAAGCTAAAATTGCATTACATAATCCAGTCAGGGTATTTTTGTTAATTATATTAATGAACTCCACAGTAACTACAAATTCTGCCTGCATTAAGAGTCCAGTCTTAACATTCTTCATGGCAATTTTACCTAGGTAATCAAAACTCTCTACCTTTAGGTAGATTTATTCCCCTTTTCTCCTATGCATCTACACATTTGCTTCCATTTGTCAGCTTCCCAATGAATGAAAACCCCATTACTAATTCACAGGAAGGTCAAGTAGCAAGTATTGATCTTTGCATCCCCATCTGTGATTGTATCAGGTTTTTTCCACAGATTAACAATATGAGAAAGTTGTCAAGTATTTTTTTTTCCTTCTGCATACTTAATTTCTACTATGGCTGCATTGTAAAGCTTTCATAAAGATAACCCTCTATGAACTCCCCAGAGTCAAAAGCAGGCATTGCTATTTTGAAGAGTATGCACTATTTCCAGTGCAACTGTTCTAAGAGTTGAAGGAAGAGAAAAAACACAATAAAAATGCCAATCAGAGAAAGAGGCAGGAAAACCACACCTATATGACCAGCCTTCATTAACATAAAATAATGTTAATGAATAACAGCCTTCAAAACATAACTGAAAACAATAACAATGACAGTCTACACAGAAATGTGATTAAACATTTTTTTTCTTCAACTCACTTGGCTATATCTCCTTTAAAATCTGTTTTTGATTGATGACTGACAAAAAGATACAAAGGCTTCCTAAAACGAAGCAATGATTTTAAACAACCAGTTTAAATCTAACTAGATGCTATAATCTCTCACAGTTTCTCTGATCATAATGTGCACTAATGTAAGAACAGAAATATTCTACTGAGTCAAAAAAAGGGTCATTTTAGCTAAGTGTTGTTTGCAAGAGTGGCAACAAAAAGCAATATTCAGGAAGAACATGTAAGCCTAAGCCTTTTTTGAGCACACTCCTCTCACTCTCTATGTACAACCGTGTGATTGAGGAAACTCGAGAGCAGTGCCCTGCCTATTCTCTTTACAGACCTGATGATGATGTATTTATCAAATTCCTTTTCTTAATCTGCTGAAATTATCTGCTCCTCCAATATACTGCGGCAAAGAATTCCAGAAGTTTACTACTCTGCGCATTTTGAAATAATAATTAAAAATCAACCAAAAATCTTCCTTAGACTTTTTTCAAACTTCTTGTCCTACAGGTGCTGAGTGCTACAGAGTTCCAAGTTGCAGGACTTCATAACAGTTCTGCATTCACCACCTGCATGAATTTGCAAGCTTTACTCATAAAGCCTGCTACAATCTTCGCCTCTCCAAAATGATAAGCCTGTCGCCTAAGGCCTCCTTGAAAGGCAAGAGATATTGCCTTGATTAAAAATAAAATAAAATAAAATCTTCTCACTATCTTCTCTAACACCAACATTTGCGCCCTGAAATATGGGGACTGTAGCCCTCAGTGTGCAAGGGGAGGGGTTACCAGGGCTTTACACAAGAACAACACCATTTCTCATGTCCTCAGTATCTTTCCGATGATGCCCAATGCCTCTGCTGGGTTTTCCATCTACTCCTGAATATTGCACCAAAAGTTTCACATAACTCATCACAAATCCAAGACTGGTCTTCTCAGTTGCAATGAGTTTTGAATGTAGTACCTGTAAGCATGACCAGGCTTATTACACACCACAAGATGATATACTAGAATTTCAATAATTTATTCCTCTCTCTCTCTCTACCACCTATGCCTTTCCTTCTCCATATCTAGTACCCTACACATCCTTAGCTGAGAAAGTTTTCCAATATCTTCCAATATTTTACTACATCCTAGTTCATTGAGTAGAAGACAGCTCGGTAAAAGCTGCAACATAAAGAAGAATCAGAGCCGCAGCCAATGAAGTCCAGCACAACCTCAGAGTCAGAAAAGCGTAAAGTTTGGGATACAAAGCCTGTGGTACCTGTTGCCTGTGATCACAGTAACAAGTAGGGTAACAAGCACCTGAAAGTGTTACTTTGTTTATTGCCATCCCCCTGCTTTCACGAATTTTAATCACTACTCTACATCAGAAAAATTCTAAAAGCTGGCTCTGAGCTAGCTCCAGAGTAGCTTGTAAAGTTTCAGGTTTTATATCTGACCAGTCCAAATCAGATCGAAGTCTTCCTTGAACAAGTTGCCCCCATAAAGCTGTAGATGTTCAGGGAACTCGCCAGTAACCTACTGCCAACAGCAGCAATAAAATGTATGTGAATGACAAGTTCTTTGAAGAGCTTTAGGAACCTCTACAATAGCTGACTCTGGGCCAAAGGGGACTACCCTGCAGCCTAAGTACACAGAAGCCCATCTCAAAACCTCTTGGCTCCAAACACCCTTCTCAATAGCATGAAACCACATGCCACAGACCTGGATCTGCAGAGCTTGCAGACTTCTAGCTCCATCACTGAAAACCACAGTCCAGCATGACTGGCTGCTTCAGAGCTGTCAGTCTGAACTCTACAATCATTAGTCTCATGACAGTTACACTGAACCCAGGGAATATTCAGTTTATACTTGGTAAGCTCATATTTAATTTAAAAATCTTCAGATAAATGAAACAGACATCTGATGAAATAAGAATCACGATTTCTAGCAAGCTAGATATTTAGCAGTAGTTTTTGACAGTGATTTCCCAATTTAAAACCAAAACAAGACAGCACAAACACCAGATATCAAACCTTTCAGTAAGAGACTGATGCACAATTACTACTCAAGAGCCATCATGGAACATCAACGTATAGGAGTGGGGACACAGGAAGGACACAATACTTTTTGTTCTTAGAAGATCACATGACCAGGAATATCTCTGGATGTAATGGAAAGCTCAATTCAAAATTATACATTAATGATTTGTTTTTTGAAAACAGGAATATGACTTAAGAGAAATAAATTTAGATGGAAACAAATTGACATTGCATTTAACCAAGCACAAAGAGATTTAAATCCACATTGAAATACTTAAGTAAAAAAACATTGATAGGTTTCATACTGAAACTATGACACCTTAGCTTTCATCCTAGAGAGAACAGCAAGAAGTGTACTTGCTTCAATTCAGAACTAAGAGTGCTGTTAACACTACACCCTTCTCAGTGACTCAGAAGACTGTATCAGAGAAACACTTCAAACCCAACTGGTCTGAAACTGTAATAACTCTCAGATTTATCCATGAAAAAAAAATTCTTCGATTTCATTATTATATTGCCAACTCAAAAATGAAAGAATCCAAAAGGCTAAAGAAATGTTAAGTCACATGAATGATATATAATGACTTTGTTCTCATTTATAGTGACCTACAATTGTTGAATGTAAAATTATCCCGTTGTCACATTTCCACAACAGTGGAAAGTCTGAAAATGAACTTTGTGCCCTTTTAGTATATTCCCAATGACACTATTACCGTATTTCGTTAAAATTCATATGAGAACATAAACAAGACAAGCCCTGTTGTGCCATGTTTTAGCAGCTTGCTTGGTAGTCCAATTTCTGATACATATTTTGGGTTATTCAGTTCACAGCAGGAAGCTCTGGAAAGCCTCTGTATCCAGGCAAATAGCTGAACTTCAGCAGTTCAATACAGAAGCCAACAACAGCACTACAAATCTCAGAGCTTGAATTATGCAACCCAATCTTCCAGTGGTTTTGCTGATGACTAGATTGGTATTTGAAAGACTTATTTCTGTGTTTCATACTGATACTAAAGCAAGTACCCCTAAAAATGCTGAGAAATTCCATCATCCTATAACTGTAAGCCAGAAATGAAGCTAATCAGAGATCAAGGGACATGACAGCATTTTGGGGAGAACATTCCAGAACCAAAGTATCTCAATAATTGCTCATAGCCACAGACAAAAACTTCTGAAGATCAGGTAATAATTTTAAACTAGAAGAGCATATATTTAGATTGGATATAAGGAAGAAATTATTTGTGATGAGGATGGTGAGACACTGGAACAGGTTGCCCCTCACTGGTGGTTAACAGCTCAGGTGGAGCTTTGAGCAACCTGAACCTCTGAAAGGTGTCCCTGATCTATACAAGCCCCTTCAGACCTAAAGCATTCTGTAATAGTGGTGTCCAAACCAAGGATAATTAACTGGATTTTGATGCAATTAAGTAATGCCTTCAGAATTTTTTTTCCCCTGCAATTACATGACGTTGCTGAAGTCAGGCTGTATAGCAAGTCAAAAGCATACAATTACATTAAGAAAAACATACAGAAATCCCAGCAGTAACAAGGCATGCCAGTTGTTGTCTTATTCGCATTATATGGTGTATCCTATTTTCTAGTATTGGCATTACATTTTTCCCTAGAGAAAGAAATGGCTCACGTATAATATTGGCCTAAAATGTTGTGATAACACACCTAGTTTATAAAAAGTGAGATTTTGTGAAACCAAAAACGGTTGTCCCAAATAATTTCAAAATGACAATTAATCTTTCTTGCTGCTTTGACTGAAAACACTAACTTATGGGAAAAAATCCTAAGACATTTGCATCTCTCTTTCTTTCTTAGGCACACATAATGTACAGGCTATTTCCTGATCTTCCAAGGAAGTTTTTCAAAGTATTTCCCCGATTTCATAGAATCATTCTTCATTCTTTACTTTTCAACTTAAGTTTCTATATTCTTAGTTGTGCAAGCCCAGTCTATACAGTGACTCACTTTGGAGCAACCTGGTCACTGCAGCACAGCCCAGCAAGAGCAGCGTCCACTGTCAGAAAGCAAAGATACAGGAAGCAAGGATATGCAAGTCCTACTTCAAGAAAACCTGATTCTCAGATGTTAGTATGACTATAAAAAGAAACAAAGCACACATTTCAAGTTCAGGTCTAGCTGCACCTTTGACACTCTCTCCAGTTCTCTGAAATTCAAATCAAAGCATACACATTCCTATTTGGAAGATGTTTACATTTGGCAAGAATGGTCTTTTTATTATTTTTTTCCCTGTTCCCTTTATGTCTCTTGAATGTGACTAAACCAGGTAAGTAGGTAACTTAATTGTGGTTTAGACAAGCAGATGGAACAAATTCAAAAGGTGTCTATATAGCCCCACCTGAGTGACCAATACAAGTGGCCAGAACTTGTCTAAAGGTTGACAGTTCAGTCCATCGTCTTACTGAGGATGAAAGCATAAGGTTAACTATAAGGATGTAAGGGAATATAAAGGATATAAGGCTAACTTGACATAAGCAGAAGCTGGAGAAAAAAATCCAGGTCTGGAAAACAGATTTGGAGGAAACTACCATCTCTGCACTAAGACTTAAATTAATCTTGTTTTCTTTGTAATTCCCAAAACAGAGCCAACCAGCCAAGAGATTTCTCCACCATTTATTCTATTGCTCTAAAGGTTGTTACTACTGCAGCAAGGGCATCACTATTGGTAATGGTTTTGAATGCAGTTGTCATGGCACAGTGCCAAAACCTTCTCAGGCCATGGAGGGAAACATTTAACTAAGGTTCTAACTCAGCCAATGAGATACAATAACATTTCACACAGCAAGAGAGGCCTCTAGCTTGAAGAATTCTCATTACCGAATTTTAAAACAGAGCTTCTGACAGTAGGTATATTACAATAACAACAATAAAAAAGAAAAAAGTATTTAAAATTCTCATTTCCTGCTACAGTAAGGCTACTATGAACAATAACATTGTTATGAATATTGCTGTTGGGTCTTTGTCCTAGTAGCCATGTTAGGTACTGTTCATATTCTACAAATGAAAAGCCAGACCAACGCAGTAACTGAATAAAAGGTCTCAAAAAAGAATGACTGTACCAAAGGCAAATGAATAGTTGTGATACTCCGAATTACATGTAACTGTAATGCCAGTTCAGTCATACAATGACAGCCAAACTCTAGAAACAGTACTTTCTTTAAATATATCGTTTTCCATTAATTATTTTTCATTTATATCTAAAACCAGTGTGTACTGTTTGACAGTTGATATATCTACTACAGAACAGCCTATATTAATGGTGACTTAACTCAGTAAAGGCTTTAAATAAGCATAAAATAACTTTACTTTTGCAGAAAAAAAATCATACAGCACTGGGAAGTTAAGAGTGAAAATATTAGTAACATCACACTTAAGCCATATGATGTGTTTTCGCGCACACATCACTCAAGTCCTGCCTAACATCATGCAGGAAACTCCACAGTACTGCCAGGAAGAGAGCTTCGCACTCTGAATTTAACATATTGGAACGCAACCAAAGAGACAATTTCTCTCTTCTTATCATATTCCAGCTCATTCATCATCTTTCTTTTGTATTGCAGTAGGCAAAACACTACATTTCTGAACTGTATCATCTTCCAAACACTCTCATCAATGCAGTCTCTTTGCTGATCTCATTTTAAAACATAGCAGCAACTCTAACTTGTTAAACAAGAATTTTTCCAGGTCATAGGGTCAAAAATCTCTGATTCCCCATATGATAAGCAGGCACTTTAGGAAGAATATTAACATTTTGCAGGAATTTATAGCAAAGGCACGGTCAGCACTCATATACAGTGCATAAAATAACTCCAATCAGCTTGCTGAAGCCACATTCATGCAGCATTTCCCTGTGATTCATTGACTGCTTTGAGAATGCCTGGTTTATACAAAACATCACTCAAAAGAAAAGTGAAAAATTCCTGAGCAGTAAACTGGCTTTAGAGAGATTATCTGCTTAGAAAAAAGCAAAGATATCAAGGACAGCTTGAGCAATAATATTCTGAGCAAGTCCGTAAGCTATTACAAGTTACAAACTGTATGATTTAAGAGCAAAACAACTTCATCGCCTTCTGTCTTCAGTGCTCTTTCCTGTACAGTGCAAACAGTTACCTGTACACCAAAATGCACCTTTGACACCACACACAAGTGTAGTTGGAAGCTCGGTGGTGGGATCTGTGATCCCATTTCCATGAAAGCCATAGCACAAAGCATTTGATGGATCATCAGCAGCCCATAACTGAGTGCACTGCACTAGAAGTGGAAGAAACAAGCTGGTTTACTTCTTCCTAGTTGTCATGTATAGCCACAACACCATTCAACTTCCTCCTAGGAGTCACGTGTTAAAATACACTATTTACAGAAAAACTGGACGTAGCTTTAGACTGTTAAAGAAAGCATCAAAGAACAAAAATAGAACTATTTCACATATACCAGACTTAAGAAAGTATTCAAACAGTTGCTAAGTAGCAGCAGGCTATGGGCATCACATCAGATTTTAATGTTTCACTGATCACGTTAGAGAAAGTTTTGCAAAATCATCTATCAAAAGTTTTCAACTATTTAGCCATATTTCATCAAAAGTGTAGTCTGAAACCATATTAACAAAACACTACAGCAACTAATGCAAATACAGATGCTGTCGTGTCACAAATAATACATATCTCTATTTCAGTCCTCTAGAGCAAAATAACAGACAACCAAATAACAGAGAAAGCTTTTAGATTTTGGCAGGGAGCTTTTCCCCTATGGACAGAACAGACTGTCCCCACAAACCTGGTATTTACTAAACATGGCTCAATGATCAAATTACACTTTCTCTGGTATTAACAAAAGTAGTGAATGCATGTGTCACAAAAAGCCACAAGAAATCCAAAAAGTTGAAGAGTAACTCCAAGTATTCCCTTTACTTTCCAGATACTCCTTTCAGAAAGCACTCTCAGTTCTGTGATCTATATACAAAAAGTCCCTTATTTTATATGTTCATATTTAAACAAAAAAATTTCACTCAGATCAATTAAATCACCTAAAAACATTCAAATAACTTAAATAATTGGTCCAGGATGGTAATGATACTGATCTTAGTGTCTCAAAAGCAGGAACTCTCTTATAGTTCAGACTGCCAAACTAAGAGCATAATTCATGGCAAAACCTACATGCATGAAAAAAAGAAAAAAATTAGTTGCTAAAGAGAGAATTGTGCTCATTCAGATTAAGGACTCCAGAGGTAACACTCACCTCACTTTTCTTCTTTGTTTTTTCTTAATTAAACAACAAATAAATACTAAGGCAAAACAGTTAAAGTTTTACCAAAAGAAAATATTTAATGCCCTTCATTAAGTGCCCTAAGCAAATGATAATTCTAAATATTTAGATAAAAATCTACTGGCTTCAATACAAATGAAAGCTGGCTGGTCAGCCAACTAAACTTATAGATACTGGGTGAAACTGTATCAGAAGGCCGAAGAGACCAAAATCTTCAGTAAGAGAACATACCCTGCCTTCTCTCTCCACTCTGCTTAGACCCTGGAATTCTGCCCTCTTTCTTTCTCTAGCCATGATATTTGTCCACCTCTTCTTTGTGTCACATTCAAGAGATTAACCTATCAGAAGGTAATACTTTTATTTTTGTTGGATTTGCCTTTATGTTTCAGCAGTGATGAGCTGCTGCATAAGCTCAAACCATCGTGGATACATTCAATTGTATAACATCCAGGAAGATCCTACCATGCAAAAAGCCTGAAAAAGCATTATTCTGAAATCAAAGCCTTTACTGCTAAACTGAAAGGAACAATGAACTAGGCAGACATAAATTACACCTGCTTTCCAAGAACTGTAATTAAGAATCTGAATTACAGATCCTGTAAGCATGGCTATACCAAAAGCTGAATTGGAGCAGTGAGTTACGGGCCATGTGTTGTTACTTCAACAGCCAGCATTGGATCAGTTCTATGACTGCATCATTTTCATATCCCACTCCTATTATACTCCTATGGGACTACATATTAAACCAATTCTACAGTCAAAATAGGTGCAGAAGAGTAGTGACTGCCTAAAAAAACAAAAGCATTTCTAAAAAACATGTAAAAGCGTATTTTAGGAAGCACTAATCTCAATTCATGGAGCCTCAAAAAAGCTAATATAATCTAAGGCTGCTCTGTCTCAAAGCACTTCCAACAGCATCCCAGATAAAATAGTATTGATCTAGAATGTTTCTAAACTTGGGCCTACAGTTCTTGAATACTCTGCAATAAAAAACAACTCTATCTTCATAGAATTACTGATAATTCTATGAAGATAGAGTTGATAATGGTAATTCTATTCTAATTTAGGTTGGAAGGTACTCACAGAGGTCAACAGCTCCAAATACTATTCAAAGCAGGACTAACTTCAGGTTTAAACCAGGTGCGCAGGGCCTTGGGCAGCCAAATTCTGAAAAACTCCAAGCATGGAGATTCCACTAGGTTTCTGGAAAATCTCCGCCACTAATTAATCACACGCACTAAGAGGAACTTATTCTTTATATCCAAAGGGAACAATTCCCTTGTTGCAATCTATTACTTCTTGTCATTTTGTTTGCTGAGAAAAGCATTCCTGCCCCATCTTGCCTGTAATTCTAATTGTACATTAGTCCATCTTTAGATCACTCTTCCCCACATTAAACATGCTGAGCTTCCTCAGCCTCTCCACTTACATCACTAACCATCTTTCCATCAGCTGAACTTGCTCCCATTTGTCAGCATTTCTTGCAATGGCAGGCTCAGGGCTGTCAGATGTACCCTCAAGTGCTGGAGAGAGAAGGAATAATCACATCCTATCACACGCTGCCTGTGCAATTATTTCTTATGTTCAGTCTGAAAAGCCCTTTTGCTTATTCTTTGACAAGCTGACATACTATGAAGCACTTTGAAGCCCATTCACAGCTGCTGTTTGAAAGATGCTTTTTAAAAAACAAGGCTAATTAACTCAACGCTTTTACAGTGCATTTGCACCAGCAGTTGTATTATAAATCAAGTAAAGCTATGTATCTAAGCAAATACAGTAACTGGTATAGAAATACTTTTTCTCTACTTTTACATGTGTAATACACACCTCTCCCTCTTCTGCAGAACCCAGAGAAAACCATTCAGGTTTGACAGCTGCCTACTTAAGAACTGAAGTAGGGAAAAACACACAGAGAGAAATGAAAGTTATGGGTCTGAATAAGGTAGGAGGAAGAGCAATAGGAAAAATTATAGGCCTCAGTGCAATTTCTGACACTGAGTACAAATTAAATTCAAACCTCTGTGCCAAGTATTTGTCTGTTACTGTTGGGCTCTATGCAAATCCTTAATCAGTAGCTTCTGTGAGTCCCAACACTTTTTTCCAGACCTTTAGATCCCTCTCCACTAACTAGATGCTTACATACCTCAGTGGAATTTGGTTCCATTCGAATAAGACATTTCCTTCTAGCCCAGATACATGTCCTCTCTAGACATCACAGAAAACACATTTAAATATTTGAAACTGAAATTTTAAAATGCCAAACTTTTTAATGCCAAAAATCAAAGCCACTGCTAACGTTATTTGGACAGCAGGAAAGTTCTGATGCCAGTATAGACAGTGGAAAAGCTTTTTCAACATCATGTACTGAAGTTAAGAAAAAATTGTCAAGCTCCAAATCTTCCCATGTCATCACAGCTGACAGATCTTGCTCTGCCTTTGTGGATAAATGCAGGATAGCCATCTAATGGCTAAGAACAGTAAGCCTTGCAAATGGAAAAGCACATAGGTATCAAAAAGGGCTACTATGAGTTGCTACTGGCACCAGTCATTATGAAACTAAGGAAAAAATAAAAATCCAAACCAAAACCAAATGTTTTCAGATGGACTTCTAAACTTCATTTTCCCCTCACTGCCTTGGAAAGTTGCTTCTTTCCAACAAGGAATGGAAATGGCTACACTTTCCATTAAATAGAAGTTACCACCATGTTGCAAATGAATGGTTAGTCATTTTAAATGAGGTGGTATAGTTACTTCCTTATGTGGAAATAAAAAAAGATCAAAAATATTTGAAATTATCTGGCTTCCTCTTATCCTACAGATCTTCCAGAGTGCCTACTGGTTAGTCTCAAGACTGATACAGAATGCCTTTTGGTCATTACACAAGCAGTCCTCAGAACAGCTTAAATGTCCTTCTATCTTACCCTAAAAGCTATATTCAAGCTGTAAAAAAAGTCAGTGATCTGTCACTGGAAATGTGGCATCCTTATTTTGACAATGTCAGGGTACTCTAATGCACATCTTAAAAAAGCAGCTCCCCTCAGCGATTGGACCACTGACGAGGCCTGTCCCCCATTACCATTATGCAGTAGTTCTAATGACACTGACCAAGACATCTCAGCTATTTCACTGGGAGGCACAGAGGACAGATAGAGCACTCTAGGTGTGACAGTAACCAACTAAACCACACCAGGACGTATTTTCAAGACATCACAGAAAGAATTTTGACCATACTGTGCCCTTTTATATCAATGAGAGTTAGATACTTTTAGAATGCATGAATTATTTCAGTCTTCCAAAGAATGCACCGAATTTGTCATAATGCAACACAGATTATAATAAATAAATTAACAAATCTAGAGCCATTTAACTTCACAATGTTAAAATATATTCTGAATATTTTCACTTCCTTCATTGTTTCAGCTACAGTAAAATCAATCCCTTTTTATCAGCAGTGAGTCCTAACAGGACTGATGGCTCAGTCAAAAAAATCCTAAATGTCACCAACCTGAGAGGCCTTGTATCTTTCAGGAACAAAACAAAACAACATATTCTAGAACAATAAAATCTATTGTGAACACTGCCATTTCAGTTATACTAATTTAGAATGAGGAATTATGAAATGCCTTCATGCATGGGTTAATAGTTAAATTAATACGTCTAATAGTAGAATGAAACACATTCTACCCACTATAAAGTTTCACAGTAAAAACTAAGCTAACAATTAATTACTTAAACTCTACAATACATGTAACTTGCCTTTTAAGAAAAGTATTTCTTGTATCTCAATTTATAAGAGACAAAAGACAGCTCTTCCCATAACTTAAAATTCTATAAAGAAAATTCCATTACAAACAACGCTAGATGTTAGAAATACATTTCTTATAGATGCAGCAAAGGAAACCACTATTAATTACAGTGAAATGCATTGCCCATACTCCTTTTTCCAACATCAGAGGAAATTCTGCACCAGTTGCCTTTACAGCTTCCCAACTACTGCATGATTTTCTCAAATATCAGTGACTGTAACAATTTCTTGCACAAATCACTAAGCCTACCCTTATATTAAAATTTCTCTTCAGTGCATAGGAAAGCTACAAACAGTCAGCAAAAAAACTGTCTACAAAGAACAGATTTGTGCTTCCTTTCCAAGCCACAAAATGTAGAAGTTTAGGAGCTGCTTTTTCCCCCCCACTCCTCCATTTTAATGAAACCTTAAACTCTGCATAATTAGAAAAAGCTCTTTCCAGTTGTTGCCATAGGGATAGTGAACTCTGAAAGGAATACACGAAGCACAAATTTCTACTCCAACACTACCTTACATTTCTCAATTGATTTGTAACTGTTTGACTTTACATGGTAAGTAATGCTGAACAAAAGCATTTAGAATACTAGTTTGTTTCAAAACCTAAGACTTCTCATTGTGCATATATTTAAGTCCATTCCAGACGGATATTTGAAAATTTAACTGGATATTTGAAAATTTAACCGGGTAGAAGGCATTCCAAAGACTCATTACCAAATGAAATAAATGAAACTGTTTTGCAGCCACACCAGAGCTTAGATATCTGCCAACTTGGAGAGTAAAAACCATGAAACACCACAGCATTTTTTTGAAAATCCTAGAAATATACTGTCAGGCACACGACTGAAGGAAGCCCACCTTAGCAGAATGACACCTGAATACAAAGAAATGTAATATCAGCTCTTAATTATTCAAGACTGTATAATATGCATACCAGTATGCAGAATTCAATAATTTAGAAGCAAAGCATCACAAAATTCTAACCAGTCCAAGTAAGGGAGAATACTTGCCTTTCCCCACCCCTAATTAATAACATGAGACTGAGAACTGAAGCTGACAACTAAAATGATAGTGAAATCCAATCAGAAAATAAATTAAAGAATCAAATTGTCTGTGTACAGGACATTTGACAGGCAATAGGAGAGCCAAAGTTTCAGGAAAAAGAATGAAAGCATTTTTATGCTTTCTTTCACAAGGAGACCCATAGCTACATAAGAAGGAATGCTTAAGAAATTACATATTATCTCCTGAAATCTTAAATCTCTGCTTCAGATCTTTTGGTTTCTTATGATATATACTAAAAAAACTGTGAATTTCATTTCTTGTAAGACTTTGTTGCTCTCACCTTCAAAAATAAAGGCTGAATGAACTGCAGGAACATGGATGTGGTTGAAGATAAGAGCAACTATCTCAGCATTACATATATTCCAAGTAGACAGCTTAAATAAACAGAGGATGTCATGACTTTACAGTTCTTCAATTTTCTAATGATCCATAGTGGTTCAAATCAGTTTATGTAAAGAATAATAAATTTTACACAGAACTGTCAAGACAGGTTTTATTGACGTATTTTGACAACATAAACATACCAGAGTAAAACCCACAATTATCCTTTTCTCCATCCCACAATCAAACTGTGCTAATAAAAGCTGTATCTATGCGAAGAATATTTTGCCAGCATAGTACAACTGTACCTAGAATACACAGATTAAGCTATAGTTTCACAACACTTTTTCCACTGCAGTACCAGCTTAAGCAGTCCTCATTCCTCAGCTGTGCTGGCACAACTGTTTGTGCAGCTGAGCAGAGAGGCCGGTCAGGGAATCGATCCAGGTTAGAAATAATATTTTTCTGATGGTAAATTCCACAATCTGCTTTGCTGCAAAGCCACCTGGCACATTAACTAGTTATACCAGCACAACTGAGGGACAAGGCAGGAATAAGAAACTAAGGTCAGGGCAGCCCATGCCAGTGCTGACATAGAAAGAAATGCTCATGAAACTACACTCGTGGTCTTTAAATGTTTTGGCATTCCCTGATGATGGACTAGATGACCCAACTACTGCAGAATAAAAGGGAATGCTAACTACTACCTCACAAGCATGTTTAAAAAAAAGAAAAAAAAAGGAGGTTTCCACCCACTTTTCAGGAAGTTCTATGCAAAGGCTACAAGCAATTCTCTTAGAAACTCTTTTAAAACAGAAGTTTCAAACTGCCTCCCCCCACTCCCCCACCACCATAATTTCCTGTCATGGGAAGAAGTTTATTTTATCATTTACTGTTTCTTTCACTAGTTCACACACAAAACTTGATCACGGATCTCTATCTTTCAGAAAAAGGGGCAAAATGTAACTGCATTTGTCCTCTTAACAAATCCTAGGTAATGAAAAAGGAGGGGAAAATAAACTGTTAACTATGATGGTAACAACTGTTCGCAGCACCTTTGTATGGAAGCAAATTTTCTGTGCTCTGATAAAATAACAAGACTAAAACAATACAACTCATCTCATAATACTGGCTATCCTATTTGTGTAAGGGCTACACCTTAGCTCCTTGGTAAGATTTTAGGCTTCAGCAGCAATAGGACAAGACTTTCTCTCTGTTAGTGATCTACTTTACTCCAAGTTTATTCAAAAATATGTCTACAAGGCCATGAAAAGGGATGAACCCTTGTTGGCTGTGCTCTATTGATATAAGCACTTTCTATCTTGGGGATGAGCTATTGGCATACAAATACTCAGGTTTACAACTACATGGATAAAGCTCCCAGACAGAAGCTGGTTTACATCATGCTAGTATGGCATGGAGCCATACTACACACACATAGGGAACACGCACGTGTCTTAGTCACATTCAAAAGAAGCATCCCTGGCACATGCCCTTCTACTTCCTTCTGGTTACAACACAGTTTGTGAGAGTATTGCAGTTAATATTGAAAGAAAGTATGCTTTTACTTTTTCTTAAAAGGAAAAAACCACTAATTCTGGGAACATTCTATTATTTCAGTTTATATCTGCTTCACACATACATCACGCTTAGGCAAGTTTCTGAACACATATCAGAAAAGTCAACAAATTTAATGTATCATTCCAAACGTTTAAATTGAAAATATATCAAACAGCTATGTCTAAGTTTTGTAGCTTCTTTCTATGAATTTGCTTCAAAGCATTAATGAGACATTTTTAACACTATTAACTTAGAGAATAAGGAATAAATGTATTTTTCTTCACCTGTTAACTTCAGATGTCTATCATCAGATTTAATTAAAAGTAAAGTTCAGAATTTTTGATAAAAAATACTGTAACTGAAGAATGAGCCTTATAATACTGATTTGGAAGAATTTTTAACATCAAGTATACACTCAAATATACTCTGCCCATGGCTGGGCAGAGGGTACTTCTTAGAGATGGGTCATAAGGATCAGACCTTGTTTAGTATTTTGATTCTTTATTTACCTCCCAACAGATACTACAACACCAGTAATAATAATAATACATGAAAGCCTGCTACATTAAAAAAAAAAAAACCACCAAAACCAAACCTCAAGGGATAATGAATATAGTATCAAACACTGACACAGGCCTAATTAAGGTTAAGACAGAATTCCCCTCTTGTCTGAATACAACTTAACACAAAATCAGTCAGGCTGGAAGGGTCATGGGGTTGACCACAGGGTCATCTGGTTCAACCTCACTGCTCAGGCAGAATCATCCTAGAGCACACGGCACAGGATTGCGTCCAGATGGTTCTTGAATATCACCAGGAGGGAGACTCCACAGCCTCTCTGGCCAACCTGTTCCAGTGCTCTGTCACCTGTGCAGTGAAGGTGGAACTTCCTGTGCATCAGTTTCTGCCCTTTGCCTCTTGTTCTATTGCTTATCCCCTCCCAGGCATTAAGGCTGTGCACTTCCAAATCTATTCAAATAAAAACTATCCAGAAGCATGCACTTCTTCAGCAATTAAGAGACACAAAAGAACGATAAGCAGTGCATTTGTCAGACCTTAACCAAATGACCCCAAACTACTGATCATCCTGTGGTATAACTACAGTAGCCTGTATCATGAAGGAAACAACACAGTGAAGTCCTGAGACAGCAGTCTGGCTTCTCATCTGGTCTGAACACACCTCTTCGGGGGTCAGGTTTCACTGCACTACTGTTACAGTATAAATTCTGATAAAATCATGGTCACACTGTAGCCTGTGGGAGCCCACAAACATACTTTATTTAGGTACTTGTTCTAGTACCTTACCTGGTCTTGTACTACTCTGATAAAGAGTCATGAATTTTGATGCAACCAAGTACATCACCCAATACACGTACTACTTGTCTATCTTGCACAAAAAGTAAACCACTTTATATAAAAATGCACATTTCCTCTTACATAAGTCTTACTGTACCATTATGGTAGCACAGATGGGCCTAAACTAATCTACCTTCTCAGAAGGTTCTGCAATGAGTAGCTGAGCAAACAACAGCAGCCTGCTGCCACTTAGAGGGGCTCCTTTCTAAACACCACTCCAGAGTTCTTTCGGCAAGTGTCCTGCACCACAACTTGTTGTGCAGGCAAAGGTCTGAGAAAAATCGTTTAACAGGACATTATCTATTAAAAGCCAGCAAGTTACCTCCAGTGAAGTTTCTTCATCTGTTTATCATACACCAGCCATTTTTCCATGGCCTCACACCTCCAAGCCAGGCAGGCTCAACAGGTTGCTGCTGCCATCTGCCGGAAGAGCTTTACTCTCCTTGCTCCATCACAAAAATGTCTCTGGATCTTCTGCTCACTGGACACTTGAAAAGGGGAAGTCCATTTGCTAGGTGATCAGAAAGTGATTATCTGGCAGGTAAGGGGCAGCCTGAGTTTGTCTATAGCAAATGGAGCTGGTTAGAAGAGAGACCTGAGAAGTGCCAGTACAAGCCCACGTGTAGGGGAAGATACACTTCGTTTGTTAACAGGAGGGAATTCTTAGACTGTTACTGTATTATTTCCAGTGACAGGCACAAGCAGATAGACTGCTGAACTCTCAAAGCCAACTAGCATGTTGCTAGTTATAAATAAAGCCACCCACTGTCATCATCAACAGAACTAAGCATATCAATATTGCTTACAGAAACCATAAAAAGCTGGTTTCTCAAGTCCACCACTTTCTCACCCACCACACACTTGGGCCTTTGAAAATAAAACTCTTAGCTGACTTTAGGTACCTTCTAGCATTCTTGGTCTTGCATCACTTTGCAATGAAAATATAGTCTGAATTACTGAATTAATATGAAGTAAAGGTCACATATATTTGATTTCAAGCTTTCAAAGAATCTCCAAGGAGCTGAAACAAACTACTCCATTGTTAGCAACTGTGCTAATACCCATCAGTCTGGTAAAAGAACAGAAAACCAATTCATCTGTCCACTGAATTCCTTCAAATTTGAATTAAGTCCCCCGAAGTTGCAAGTGAAGTAAGGCAGGAAGCATGAACAAAGTAACTGAGCTGTACAGGTATCTGGTAAGTCATAAAGATAAAAGCGTCAAGCTTAGCACCAGAGTGCCATGGCGATGCATTAGCTTAGATCTGTATTTCATCACTCAATTGTGAAAACCCTTCAGAACACCAAACTTTCAGTTGGGTAGTTTTACATTTTTAACTTTATGACAAATGTCCTTTTACATTAATTGCAGTCATCAGCAGCATGAAGCTGACTGGAAGTGTTTGGAGTTTCAGTTTTAAAAGTAAGAAACAGTCATCAAAACAGAAGACCACATATAAATGGGCTCTGGTTTTCTGAAGGACTTCAGAAGAAAATCTGAAAGAAGAAAGAGAAGAATTCTTATTAGTACAATTTCTTTTCCTTTCTTTCACTTTGTTTCATTCAAAGTAATCAGCAGTTATGTCAGCCATGTTCTTCAGCCCTTAAGGACAGAAGATTGTGTTTCAAGACTATTCAAATTCTAACTTCAGGACCCGGCAGCACCACGCAACTCACTGCAAAACCACTGGAGTTAGCAGAGTGTTTCTTTTCCTACTTATTCCTGTAATCTCTTCATGTACATCCTACCAGTGAACAAAAAAATACATTCAGAAACCAACATTTTAATTACCCTACATCCCTTTTTGTCTAATCACTCATCCATTAAAGAGCAATCTTCCCACAGTCAGCAAGACCAAACCAGGTAAAGATGTAGTCTGAAATAGGTCTGGCACTGTAGGCTGAAAGAAAATGTTAAAAACAGGTATAGAAAAAGCACAGCGCAGATTCCCTTGCAGGACACTCAGGTAAACAAAGAAAGGAGGAGAAAGGTCCTGAGAAACAACCCACTAATGAGAAAAAAATCTTACATAGCAGAAACCCAGTTTAAACTGCAGATCTTTGGAGAGGGATAGATGAGTCAATAACGCCTACTCAGAACAGTCTTTGACTACCCTCTGTTGTACTCCTTTTACTTATATTGATATAAATCCTACCAAGGATTGTATAAAACTACAACATTCTCAGTATAAAAGTCCATCTGCCTGCCTACAATGACTTGCTGATCCAGTTCTTGGCAATTACATCTGCTCTTGAAAGATAAGTTTTTCTAGCTTCTCTGATAAAACTTTTATCTACCACAAAACATAAGACACCAGCATAGTAAGACTCAAGGCTCAGGCTCTCCCCCTCTAATTCCAGGTTTTCCAACACCTTAGATTTCATTCTTTAGGTCCAAGAAAGATGTGACTGAGCTGCCAGGAGAAAACTGCTACCTACATGAAGCTGTATGATGCATTTAACACACAGGAGATAATAACAAGAAAGTCCCTTTTTTTGTCAAGGAAAAAAGTAAACAAACATGATCCTGACCAAGAAAAGAGGAGTAAAAGTTTCAGAACAGATTATGAGACAATACTTCCCCATGCACACACAGACTCATGTTCCTCACTTGATGTTTGCTCAAATAACAGCAAATGCCTGCTTTTTATGCATCACATTAAAGGCAAAAACCAAATACCTGAAAGCTGTAATCATGGTCCCTCAGCAGAGCAAAGATACTTATCACTATCCCTAACTGCTGAAGAAAAAGGAAAGAAATCAAGCAACTGCTTCCTTATGAGCATCTGTGCCAATCATGTTTCTTAAAAAAAAAAAAAAAAAGATTAAAATACTGGTGTCAAGAAACTACTAATCACTCATTTAAAAACTGAAGAAAGAACTTTGAATTGGAATTGCCATGAGATGTGAATCTAACCATAAAAGAGATTCAATTAATCATTTAAGCCTAATCATAAACCAGTTTGTTCAGAATATCCAGGCAGAAAATTAGGTTCTCCAGCTTTTCATAGAAAATAGTCTCTTGTCTGTCTTTACACCATTCACACAGACCATAGTTCTTTTTGCTTAAGAGCAGCTTCAATTAAAATTTTTCATTACAGGTAATAACCATTTCAAAACGCTCATAACTACAATTCAGAAAATAAAGTCACTATACTAAAATGTTTCACACATCAATTAAAGTAACCCACAAAAAACTGTTATACATGTCACAGTCTACATTTTTATCGAACTGAAAGGCAAAAGTCAAAGAAAATTAGGTTTTTTGCTAAGGTAAAAATTTTGATTATGTAGAAAATGATTGGCTAATGCAATCAGTCATATGCTTCTCTTATTTTAATGAAATATAAAGCAGATTTGTTCTAACAGAGGCAAACAGTTTTGGGGACACTTGCACCCAAGAGTTTATTCACAGGGGTCATCTTTTGAGAACAGCAAGCTCAAAGACACAGTAATAACCAAACATACAATTAAAACATATGCTTGATGATTGAATAGATCTTCTGTTTTGGGCATTGCTGTACTTCATTTTACCCATATTTTCCTGAGAAAATAGCTATAATTATTAAAGAAAATTCCTCGGATTTTATTTACTAGGCTTCTAACCCAAAGTAAACTATTCTTATTTCACTTTGCTACGCTTCAAAGTTTTTGCAATTACTCTTGAAACTGGGACAGCAGGATGAGCCTCAAGGAAGCATTAAATGCAACTCTCTCTTCTCCGGCATGACCGCTAATAACTTGTCCTGCACACTCCAAAATGGTGAAATCTCTTATGGTTAACTCCCATTCCATAGATGTGGGTAGGTGGAAAGAGGCTAATGAGCAATGAAAAATATCCATCCACTCTTTGGAAGTACACTGATCATTTTCAACACAGTTCCACCTTTTACAGTATGATGATATCCCCTACCACTACCAAAGAGTCGAAACAGTAAAGTGGGTGCCCTCTATCAGACACTCAGGTACTGTTTAGAAAGCCCTGTGGTCCTATTTCCCACATGAACAGATGCAAGCAGAACGAAAGGTCTGAAGCAGCTAGGCCAGGGAATATGCAGTTAGATAACTAAGCAGCCAAGTACCACGAGCTCCAACTTCCCTCCTGTTCCCTAATCATAAACCAAGTAACTTCAGGGCAACTTTTACTTCCTTCTCATTTACGCAGCGTGACTCATCTTGGGAAACATCTCAGTTTATTTCATGAACTTTGAGATTTGATTTAATTTCCCAGCAACGCTCATGGTATTCTCTCCTGGTCAAGGAGCACAGAGGATTGTGTCTCACACACACTTACTTCTGGACTGATTGAATACTTTCCTTTACTTCTGGGCTGGCTCAGTATTTTCTTTTCCATTCTTCCACTCTTTACAAAACTCAAACAATTTCTTTAGTTGATGGGAGAGGTGCCACTGGTAAATCCAGTGTTTGCGTTAATACCTACTGGAAGCCAGATTGGCAAAAAAAAAAAAAAAAAAAATTCCTTTTCCATCTTAACCAAGGACATGACTTGTTTATCAATATATCATTTACTCATAATGTTTTAATGACAGTAAGGCTGGGTATTTCAGCCACTCCTTAAAATGCTGTTCCAAAACAATTCAATACTGCCACTGTCATTCCTCCTGTTCCCAGGCATGCATTCCCCCTCTCCCTCCCCTCCTATGAGTGCCCAATTCTGGCACTCATCTGATTCTGCAGCAAGCCAGTTCATGGAGCAAAATCAGGACAGGGAATAATGTCGTGTTAATTTTCTGCTAGTTTAGCTTTGAGTCAGATGAATGCCAGGGTGAACACAGGGAAAGAAGCAGAGCCAACTTACACTGATTTACAAATCACACCCTTAACATTTTCTAAGGACAATCTTGGAGGGGGGAGAAAAATCAAGGTTGTACTCAACACTAAAACAGATTTTTCTGATTTTACATTACCTTAGCACTAGAATAAACATTGAAAAAGTTAAAAACCTAGTCCAACCACACAAAGCTGCCTCTGGCAGCTGTTTCAAACAAGCAACAATGTAGGCCTGTAGGATAAGAGGAAGGAGGAAACATACAAGTTCTAGAGAAGCAATGCAAAAGGGTAAATAACAGCGAACCACTTCCTTCAACTGGTAGCAGCTAACTGGAAACAACTGTGTCAAAAGACAGCACCTGAGGTGAGACGCAGTGGAGAAGTTTCAAAAAGACTGGCAAGACAACACCAAGAGCGAACCTCCCACCAAGAGTTAGGGAAGAAAAGACCTTTAGCTATTTAACACAGTACCATAAACAAAAGAATGACCATACAACTCCCCTTTTCTGTCAATCGTCTTCTCTAGAAGGGCGATTGAGGCCCTTGGATACAAAGGGTGTCCATATTAGGAAGAGACACGCAGCTGGGCTGCTTTTAGGCTAACAGAGCTTTACTTTGTATCTGCAGTTATCTTCACCTGTGAAACTGCACTGGCAGAAATCCCTGCGGTAACGGTGAAGGACTTCTGACAGCTGCCAGGAAAAAGGGGAAAGAAAGGGTGAAGTGTGGTCATGGAAAACTAGTTGTTGTTTTCTCTTTCTCTCTATTATTTCCCAAACGAACACATATAAGGACAAACCCATAAGCACGTCTGCAATATTTGGGAGGAAGCCTCTAGTTTCCACCTAATTTCTACCAAATTCATAGCAGTAGACAAAAATAAACAAAAATCCATCCATTAACCTGGAAAAAAACCCTCCACCAACACCAAGATGAGGTAACAGACACTGATAGGTACAAGTCAAATAGAAATACTCATGGTGGTGCCCATACAACTTGGTTTTCCTGTTGCTTTTCTTCCAAGACCCTATTTGATGCACAAGGAGAGAAAAGTAACAGACAGGTGTCTAAGCAGCTATTCCTCTAGCTCCCAGTTAGTTTCCCATACTTATCTTCTAGAATAAGATACAGATTTCCCATCAAGGAACTGATATTATGTAATTTTAAAATTTGCTACTTTTTTCTAGGTTTCCCATGTTTCAGTACGAACTGTCTTCAGGGAAGACAAGAGTGCTAGTTGTTCTCTACCCTTTTGTTAAGGAAAGAAAGATGTAATCACTGCACTCGCTGTTATGTAAGGGACTAATACCACTGATTCTTTTTTTCTGCATTTTACTCCTCACAGGAGTGTGGGAGGAGGAGATCAACAAGGAAAGGGGAGAAGAAAGCCAGGAAGAGCTGAAATGTCTCCAGCATTCACAGCTTCTCAGTACCTATTGTTTCCTGCTGTTACAACCTTTAATAGGCGACCACTAACCCTTTTACAAAGTAACCTATCATCTACTTTTGTCCTACCTTAACCTAAAAATCCTTAACACCAGATACATACTAACAAGACAACTAGCCACTCAAAAGGCAAAAATTGTAAGTAACCTGCTCTGAAAAAGGTGGACAAGGAAAGTAACAGAGGGAAGTTGAGAAAGAATAGAAAAGATGTCTCACAGCATCAGGTGAGTAAAGAGCTTTTAGCCTTGTAAGGTCTTCCACTTTGTCACATTACTTGGGAAGAAAAAGACTCTCACAACAGCAATAAGATTTACACAAGACTAAAATTCATATAAAAAAATCCAGAGGACTTGCAACTAAGATTTTGTCCTTGTGTGATCCCTATTCCAGGCCCTCTCCTGTAAACTGTGAATAGACAAGCAGAAGAAAAGTGAAGAAATAAACCATTTCTACTCAGATTTTGACTTTCCAGTGTTTTTTGGATATTGTATCAGCTGATAGCCTTTTATTAAGAAAAAAAAATTGAAAATATAAAAGGTATGTACAACTAAGAAGAATTGTTAAACCTTGGCGTTTATCTTCTCACCAGAGACATAGCCAGATAGTGGGTATTTTCAGGAAACTAAAGAGAGCTGAGAACCCATTTTAAAAAAATAAATATTAAACAAGTCCATGGTGGTAACTCTGCTAGTCCGGATAGCTCTTCACAGCTTTGACATACTAATACATTTCTTGCATTTGCAACAAAGATAAGAGGCCTGTTAATAGAAGTAGAGCGACTTTTGAAAGATAAAATGAACACTGTCACAAAGATAAAGCAGCAAAGGATTTGTAATTATCTGGCTCACAAGAATTATTTCACAAGAATTCAATTTTTCACTCATTCCAATTTTCTAATGCTTGTCCTGCAAAAGGAGTTAGCCATCAGCTACAGGCAGGCATAATTAAAAAATGCAGATGGGGACTTTTCAGAGGAACTGGCAAGAACCAAGATGTAAAAAAAAAAATCTCATGTCTTAATTTTGTGATATCACCACTGTTTTTCCCCACAAATAAACAGCAAATTAGGTACTATTCCTTCCAATTACATATAGTTTTATTCTCACAAGACGTTCAGAAAGGATGACAAAGGAGTGACAACGAATTCTTAAGTTCACAAGGCAAACAAAGCTGCACTGCAAGGCTTCTCCTAAATCAATTTAAAATCCTAGTTAATCCATATATAGCAGAAAACAAAGCTACAGCAGCCACAGAAGCTAGCAATGGTAAAACATAAAATGAGAAAAGGCTTTTGAAATCAGTGAATTTTGACAGTCTGCATAGTCACTGTAGGCATTCTGCAGCATTCATTGATATGACAGTGTAAGGTGACGACTTGCCCTTATCACAAACAGGCAGCAGCCTGAAGTCACACAGACAATGCTGAAATACTATTTTGTCCAAGACTCTTAAAAACTTCAAACATGAAGACAACTTTTTTTTAACTAACAAGATCCCATGCTAGTATAACTCTGAATATTTTTCTAGCTGAAGTATTCCTTTTAGTATAAACTATATTACGTTGAGGCAAGCTGCAGGTCTCAATCTCACTTGCGTTGGCAAGAATTTCCCCACTCATTGATGGGGAGTGGAAAAAACATTCCGGAGAGCTGCCCCTGGCTCTGCACTGAAGAAACGTAAGCTTCAGTTTGGCCTGTTCTTTTGGCCAGTTTCAACAGGAAGGAAGCCTGTAGCTCCATCAACTCTGCTAACACCATTAGGTGGTACTTCGACTTTAAGATACTCTCTTGTCATAGCAGAACTACTGGCAACTAAAACCCGTAAGAAATCAAACAAAACCAATATAATAAACGCAACGAATAAAACAAGAAAGAAATCACAGCCTAAGCTTTAGCTTGAAAAAGTTGTTAGTATCAGCCAGCCTAGAATCTGAACATGCAGGCTAGATTAGCAACTACTGTTGAGTTCCAAAGTCCATCCAAAATTGGCAACTGAAAGAAAGAGAACACCTACACACTAGTTTTTATTTACTCATCTTTAAATGAAGCTTTAAATTCATTAATATGTTTGAACAGCAGATTATAATTTAAGAGATTCACTAGTTTTCTCTTATAACCATTAAAGGTTACAAAAGGTTCCAACTCTGGGCCACAAATAATGCTTCCTTGTAGTACACAGGTGAAACATGAACATCTCTACAAAACATCTGTTTTGCTATCCTATTTTAACCACATTTTTCCTCAAGAGTCAACAAGTGCTGCACCTTTTCTAAACAATTCTCTCAATCTTTCTCTTTTTCCATAGTTTACATAATTCATTGCACTTATCTATTAGCTACACTTTCAAAAGTTTCAATAGGACCTGAATTTCCTACTGCACTGCAAAACTGGACTACAGCATTTAAAGGTCAGAAAACCTTAGAAAAAACTAACCATTTTTATTGACAAAGACTTCTAGGATTCTTGCAGGCACCATCACTTAAAGCTAATTAAAATACAGCTGCTGAAAGCATTTAAGACACCTTGATTATGTCCAGATAAAAGGAGAAAAATTACTGTTACCACCTTTCATCCAGGTAGGTCACTAGAGAAGATTTTACACAGCGGTAGAATCCAGCTACGTGGGTTCTGTGGTGAAGTTGGTTCAACTAATTCCTGTTCTACTTTTTGAAGGGCTAGCTTTTATTTTACACCATTTCAGTTGGTGACTCTGTGAACAGCTGCAGTGCCACAGTGCATAGGGATGATTCCTTGAACTGGTCTTCCTGCTTCTCTGTCATAGGACCACTCTCAGATCTACAGTTTCATGAGGGGCTTTCATCATCCACAACACCAGCTTAATCAACTCTGATTTCTTCTACATATCTGTTCTTCTGGATTTTCTACCATATCTCAGTTTTGCAGAAAAATCTATTTGTAGGCTCATACTAAAACCACACCAGTGAACTCAGGGGAAAGGATGGCAAATCCATGCCCTCTCACTGATGTAGCACAAAACTGTAAAATCCATGCCTTGTACACTGATGTAGCACACTCTCAGTGTGAAGTTACAGGAGACTACCAAACTGATCTAACAGCTCCTCGGCACCTTGGGGTTGGTCTCACCCCACAAGATCACCTAAGTTAAACAGCAATCTGGTTAATTTTCTAACCACCCATACATAAACTGCCCTGGCTCACAGACAGAGGAGACCACAACAAGGGACCAGCTGCTGGTGTCAGTGAAAGCAGTTTTCGCTGTTCAGTCACAGCAAAATATCAGTGGCCTCTGATGCTCACTAACACTTACTTGTGTTCTTCCATTTTTTGCTCCAGACCTCCTATCTCAAAGCCATTTTGTTATATTACTCCAAGAGTAATTCATTTATGCAGAAATATGGATGCAATAGCAAAAGTATTCCTTTCATGGCAGCAAAGGCAGATTTTTGCATCAATAAACCAAAACTACTCACTCAATGTTGCAGCTCTTCCAGAAAAATAACACCATTCTGCACATGTAACTGCACTACACTAGCAATCTCCATAAGCAGACTGCCGCATTATGGAAGGATGACACTCTTTCGTTCATCCAAAATGATGCAGCCATGCTGGTACCTTTCCCAGCTTTGACAAGATCAGTATCATCAGAATAGTGAAGATACCACATTGTCAAACTGGTATTTTTCCTCCACAGTTTATGTCTGAAAGCACTACTGGGAGAAACTCTATTTTCCTTTTGATCTGGAAACCACAGGGGTTTTCAGCCCCATGCAGGGGGAAAAAAAGAAACAAATAATGGGTACTTTCTCTGAACCTTGCTGCTTAACACATCACCTGCTAGACACAAGAGACTAGAAAGAACAGGAATTTCCACAATCCAAACAACAGTTTTCACCTGCTGTTTACAATTTATTTTATTCTCCTTCACCAGATACTGTGGAAGAGAAACAAAAAAAAGTGCTGCCCTTTATGCATGGAAAAGAAAGATCAAAATGTGCTTCTTGTAGAGGCGTAAAAATGAATCCTTTAGCAACCTTTTTTACACATACATTCATATTAAGTTTTAACTCACATACACAACAAAATAAATTACATTTATTAAGACACTGCTTGTGGTTAAATTTTCCTTGTATTCTACTCACACTCCAAAGAAATAAGAAGTTCTCATTCTGAGTGAAGCCCCAAGTGTGTCACAGATATGATCCACTGTGATAACCTTCAACTCTCAGCTTTGATACACTGACCTCTACCCTCAACAGCTACCAACCAATACAAGCTAGTGAGAGTCTAACTCAAGTAATTCCATAACTCTTATGAATTTTCCAGACACATATTAAATTCATGTCAAAACACCACTAAATGAATTACAGATATCAAAGACAGTTTTCATTAATTTTTAAAGATTGGGACAATTTAAAAATGACTTGAGAACTAACAGGCCTAATAAGTGAAAGGTAACAAAAATACTTTGCTAAATGACTAACCCAATATACATACCTAAGTAAACAAATTTATTATTCATGGGACTGCAAACTCTTCTAGGACTAACTTATTTAATAAATATTTATACACTGCCTTGCACAAAAGGGCCTAATCCAGGTTAAACTCTAGTCAATACAATATAATAATCTGGTATTGGCAGCTATTCCAGTAAAACAGTTTTAAATACACAGCTTGTGACATGCGTACAAAATAATCTTATCCCCATTCACCAAAGACAAGAGTAGTACTTAAACAAAAAAAGAGAGCAAGACACCAGATTCTTACTGCTTTGTACTTATCAATCTTAAATGCCTTTTTAAGCACACTTTTGCTGAGTCCCTGGAGATTCTCTGTTCCCAGGCTTAAGGATGTTAGACTTAAGAAGGCTCTTTAAGAAAAATAACCTACCATTCACTTTGAGAAAACAAATGCTTGTTCAACAAATGGAAAGTTGCAGTTTGAACCAGTTGAACGAACTGAAAGAAATCCAAGTACAGAACTCAAGACCTTTTTTTTTTCTATTATTCTCTCAGGAAAGCCTAAATGAAGCAGGGGCAAACTTAGCAATGATACTCTGAAGAAGAGACAAAATGGGAATGAAATGACAAGTGCTGAATGGGTCTCTTAAGAAAGGTATCCAAGAAAGATTAGAACAAAAAAGAATGACAAAGTGAAGTATAAACAAGAGGGCATGAATGCTTCAGCTATAAAGTATAGATCAGCATGCCTAGGCAAGGTAAAAGGAGAGGATATGAATGAACGTATTTCCTCTTTTCTAGCTCACCTACAAATGTGATAGGATGTCAGTAAAGTGGTGGTTCAAGGAAATAAATTCTGCATGGCACAGATTTTTCAAAGAGCAAAGAAAAAATAAACAGAAAAAAAAAAACCAGAAGAACTATGAATGCCGTAAAAAGACAGGAGAGTACTGCCAAAAGATCTGTAGCACAGCACGGATGCAGGGAGGGGAGACTTCTGTTCTTAAGAGTTTAAACACAACATGATTTGACAAAAGATACAATTACACTGTACAACTTACTTATTTTTTTAATTGTGTGGTTTTTTTCGTATATATAGGTGAAACAGTTCATTTTTTTCTACCTGGGGAAATCAGGCTTACACATGTTGAGAATTTTCTGCATTTCTAGCCTTTAGTACAAAACAGAAATCTATTTCCAAAACCCCAACAGCTTCAGGAAAAGAGATGATTTATCTGAATGTACATGTCAGTCACAGCTTCTGAGGCATCACACCAGTAACTAATGTCTGTGGGGTAGCTAAACTTTGAAACTTACTGTATTTTTTTAGTTACTTTACCCTGTTAAAAAAGACATTCTGAGAACACACTGATAAATGGAGGGATCAGCAAGAGATTCTACACACAGTGCAATTTCCCTTGAAAAATACATTTTAAAACCCTGGCTTTCACAGTCTCTAACAGTTATTCCCTAAACATATTTATGCTTGATCTTTCCACAAGTAACTTATGAAAACACCTGATAACAGCAAAGCACATTCTTGAACAATAAAGACAAGACTGCACCAAATAAAATTAAAAGGTTGCTGTCAAAGGGTATTTCCCATCTGCCAGTAATTTCTCATCCATTTCTTCTAGCATTATGGACAAAACAGAGGCGTACCACACAAATACTTATCTCAAGACTCAAAAAAGTCCATAAAATCTTTAGTCTGTAATAAATCTATATTAAAAAGCAAATAATTTCAGGCTTACTAAAACAATTTGATACTACCACGGCTCACCTTCACAAATAAATTAGTTAGACCTGGGAGTACATCACATGTACCACTGTATGCAACAGTCCACAGAGACACGACTGCATTATACCACCAGCATGCAACCAACATGCAAGTCACATTACCCAAAGAAACTGTAGCTATACATGATGTAAAGATAAAATAATGCTTTTGATAATGTATTTTGAGAAAAACATATATGTCTTATGCACTTATGTAACTCCTCCCTTGCTCATGCACATTCTTGTCCCATGCTGCTTCAGGCACTGTGTCAGTCTGGGCACTCCTGTTGAGTCAGACCCACACAAACACACGAGGAGGCACAGTTCAAGAGGCTCTGTAATGAGTGGAATTAACAATATCACCAACCTTTTTTTTTTCTCTTTTTCCCAGTCCTCATCTTCTTAAGAACCTATTTTAACGTCATTTTTGTTTAGGGCGCTGACCCATAAAAAGCAAAACTAATAAAGTCCCATTTCCCAAAAATTTTCTGTCTCAGCCGTGCCCCCGTGTTCCAATTAAGTCACATTCCACCTCTATCCCAGATGCCTATTATCTTACCACTCTATTAAAGCACTAGCCACAATATACTTAACCTCTCATGTACTTTAACTACTGACTGAAGAAAAGAGTACTGCACTTCATACCTGGTTCTTACCCCACAGACAACTGGCAGCTAAGTACAGGTGACTGCTAAGTTCATGCAAAAGTTTCCCCTGAAGAGATGATCTTAATGAAGCCATCAACTTTAACTTTTACTCAACACTATTATAATGCAAAATCTTTCACACTTTGCCCCTTGGCTAATTTCTTTGCTGAAATTTTGACGAGCTCAAAATTTACTGAGATACAAGGTTAAAGGAAATATGATTGCTCAAGATTTGTGACTTTAGAAAAGCAAATTAAAGACAGTTCATACACTATACAAATATACAAAACTAGCAACTATTTCTGTAAAAAAAACCCACAGAGAATAGGTGCGCCTCAACATCTTATCCACAGGAGAACAGCTCATTCTGAACTCCTGAAACTGCAAAAATTTATTTTCTAGCATGTCCATTTAACTAAGGTTTCTTAAAGAAATTGCATTCATGTGGGTTTTTTTTTTCTTTTTAATAAGGATTTGCATCCTCTGATCAATTTCAAGTGTATTTCAAAGGATGTATAACATCTCACAGATAAAAAAGGTTCTACAAATTTTGTGAAAACTGGTAGCTTTGTAGAAAAAAGTAACTTGAATTCATGTTTTCAATGAGAGTAAAAGCAGGTGGAATTCTGTCTTCTCCATTGGCAGCCCCAGAAGACCCACCAGCCAGCACCACATAGCACCAGACCTGATTAATTTTGGAACAAGCATAAGATACCTTGCATTTGAGTGTTAATCTACTTTAAGTTAATCATCAAAGTAGTGAGCATGTAAAGTGGCTTTGTCCCATTTTTGGTAAATTCTAGCAAACCTAACAATATCATGACTAATAGGTACACAGTCCTGGTTGCTCGGGTGATTATTTTTTAAAAACTCATATATACAACCTACAGTTTTCTTCTGCCACTGAGTATTTCTAAGTTAATGCTTTTCTAAACACTAAAGGGAGCACAAGGTTTAAAGCCATGCTGAAACACAGATTTTTAAATAATGGAAAAATTAAATTCTGTTTATAGTACAACCAGGATCTGAATGAGTTTTAAACCACTCATTATTAAATACAGCGAAATCTGATCTTCATATGTGCTCAGAATAGAAAAGAGCTACACATCTTGCATATTGCTACAAAAATTGATTCCACATAGCATTTTTCTAATGCATATTTTAAACAAAAGTCTTTTTCTGGTAAAATTCTCTGACTAGGCATTAGCCTACAATTTATTTAGCACATTACCAAATTATGCTTGACTTCTTGCAACCAACAAAAAAAATCTAATACATTCTAAAAATATTAACTATTTAACTGCACCTTAACTGCACCTATGGCAACAAGAATATCCCTAGTGATGCCATTCATCCAGCAACAGTCATGTTCCAAGAATATTGGGATACTATACACAAACCCCACAGATCTTTTAACTTTACTTATGCCAAGCTATTTCACTTGGTTTCACTAGAATCCAATTACTACCAATTAAGGACCACCACCTAAAGGCAGTGTAACAGAAACCAAAAAACTCAGTAAACATCTGCATAGAATTTGCAGTACTTTCTTGATTGAAAGTTGAGCTTGCTGATCAGTTCAATAAAAATAAATCCCTAATTTTACTATAATTAGGATAAAGGTCTACAAAAACTTCTGTCAGGGAAAGCATCAATATTATGTCAGTGATTTTTTGGTAAGCATTTTCAAGAGGGTGAAACTGAAACAACTATTATACTGAAAAACCCCTGACGACATTGAAGAGTTTATGAAAAATATTATCCAATTGTAAATTTGACAACTTTCTTCCTTCACAGTTGCATTTAAATACGTGGAATCCAAACCAGATCAGATTGCTAAGCAGAGTTTAAGATACCTTAGAGCATTCAGCAGCATTTCTCCTCCTTGAAAGAGAAAGCACACACTTGCCCAGTTGAGATAACCTACCATGCCACTAAAGTGAGAAAAACTCAACTTGAATCACTGTATACATTCATGGTAAAAAAGTTAACTTTCATTTCAAACATTTAAATATTTGAGTTTTGACTACAGCTTTAAAAAAATCCAGTTCTGAATCACTGGAACTTTTGTTCTGTTTTCTGTAAAAGCACCAACAGCAACATCGTTCAGCATTCCGCTTGCAGCAGTTCAGAAAAGATCAGCCTGATCCCGCAGTCCTAAATTTACAGTCATTTCATAAACTTGAGGTCACATCTGACCAACTTATTTCTTCCAGTGTTTCCAACCATGGAGATCATGATAAGGAGGCAGCACTTGCAACAGGATGAACAGTAACTTAGTTTTATGTTTCAAAGTACACTCTCACAAAGAATTAGTTTGCCAATAGCTCTTTAAGCTGCCTAGCAAAAAAAATATATATGCTTGCTGAGAATAATCTCTTCAAAAGATGACAGGTTTAATTCTACAAGGCTCGAAAAACATACCAGTTACCTATAACACCAAAACCCATCACAAAACAACACAAGACCTTGGCCTTCAAAGCAATGTCATGCTGAGGAAAACCACTATCTTCTTCTGTTCTGTCACTGCTGGAAAAGAGAAGTTTCTACCAGGACACTGTCATAGGAAGAGTGCCCAAGAGTACCCAATTTTCAAGAATCCTATTATTGTATCAGCAGATATAAAGGAAAAGAGTAGAACCCTTTGACTTCTCCTATATTGAGAAAGATAATGGTTTGCATTTCACAAAGTATTGAAAAGCTGGCATAAGCAAGGGTAGCACAGCACAGCATAGCAACATGGCACTGCCCCCACATGTAATGATAGGGATGATGCTTTAATCGAGCATCTCTTAAACACAAAGTTGCCATGACCCAGACTGAGCACCTCCCCCAGCCACCTTCCTTACCTCTTCCCCTTTGCAGGCTCTCTCCCATGTGAAGCAACATGAGAAAAACCACTCAGGTCTTCTCAGCTTTTACAAGAAATTGAGACTCAACTCAGGGTCCATTCTGCTGCAGCACAAACCAAGGCAGTATCTACAGATAAGCATCCCCATGTTTAACATGTGGATCACACTCACAAATGACCGAAATTTTCATTTAAAATGGAGAGCAGAACTCATTGAAGCTGATGACATGTCCCTCCTAATGTGTCAGTGGAACTTCCCTCTTGCCAAAAGCAGGTATCAGAATTCTGGGGTTTGACAAAACCCAATTACAAAAGTATAGGTAAAGAACAAATAATTAAAATAAGTATGTGAAACACAAGTACCTAGTTACCTGGCAAATGAACAGCTAAGCTGAAAATTATTCCTGATTTCAGAAAATTGTGGCCAATTGTGAATATAATGCTATTGCTACAGTGTCATTAGCCTTCATCATAAAGTAGTGCGTGAACAGTACCATTTTAGTGGGTAAAATTAGGACATGAACTAATTTGAATAGCCTAAGAGAAAGACTCTGACTTATGCTGATGTTTAGAAGGCATATGTTAGAGCACTGAAAATTATATGCAGTACCATTTTCAGCGTTCTACAGGTGAACTTCAGAAACTGCTTTATCCAGTCTGTATTAGATATCCTGAACTTAAGATAACTAGAAACCACACCTGACACCCACTCCTTGCTAAGATTTATCCCTTTGGAATTCCTTTTTTATGTATGTGCTTACTATCATTAATACAGAAACATCCACAGGTCTTGGGAACAAATCAGGCCCTGCCGAGCCACCAGGCACAGCACAAAGAACACCAGGCTCCTGCCCTGAAGGCCTTGCTACATCTAACAGGACTGAGCATTCAAACTTTTCATATGAGCCTTCCAATGAATGAGACAGAGTACTACACACCTCTGCACAGCGTTCCCACGTCTCTCAGAAACCAGAAAAAGGGAAGAAAATGAGAAGCAGTACGCATCTCCTCTCTGCAAACCCCCTCTTATCAGAACCATTTCAAGAATTTCTACTCGACAATTAAATTGACTCGAATAATGGAAACCAACGTCCCAAATATACTATATATGGAATCGAGCCCAGCCAGCCCCCGCAAAGACACGGGGCACCAAAAACTCACACCTCAGACACTCGGGTACTCATCCTCAAATGGCGGAGTCTCGCCCAGCGCACTCACACCTGTCACCTGCCAGGCGCCGGGCCAGCCCCTCCCTCTCTCCCTCTCCCGCTCCCTCCCGCAGCCGGGCAAACCCGCTGGCAGCTCCCGCCCCTCCCCGGGCAGCCGCAGCCCCCCGAACCCTCCCCGCGCCGGGAAGCTCCGGCGACTCGCGAAGGAAAATAAGTTTCCATCTCTCGCTGAACGCCCCGCTGCGCGGCGGCTTCCCTTCCCTTCCCTTCCCTGCTCTCCCACCCCGCCCCAGCACGCCGGCACGAGCAGGGTGCCGGGGCTGCTCCCTCCCCGCGCACAGGCCTTCCCTGCCTTCCTCACCCTGGCACAGTCCGGGGCGCGCAGAGCGGCCGCGGGAGCCCCGGGCCCCCCGCCCCTGCCGGCCCCCCGCGCCTCTCCCTGCAGCCCCTCGGGG